>VYZP01045064.1:4777-35775 GCA_013400635.1 Hypocryptadius cinnamomeus
CATCCATCCATCCATCCATCCATCCATCCCTCCATCCATCCCCTTGGAGCTGGTCCTGGAGCCTTGTCCTGCTCCCACCCCCAAGCCCTGCCTTGGGCCAGCTCCTTAGCACAAAGATGTGGAGGTTGGAGAAGAGTTTGTTAGGTGGGTGAGGGGAAATCAGGGTTTAATTAAGAGCTCAGTTCACCATCTGAGGTTAAGGATAGATCCTCTCCTGCATTTTTGTTTCCTAGGGTTGGGATGATGGATTTAACAGGAAACACTTGAAGTTTAATAATATGAAATGTCTCAATAATCTTAGAAGCTGTGGAAGAAATTGGAGCTTACTAAAACAGGACAAAGCAGCAAAGCCAAAGCTGTCCCTCCATCCTTAACATCCCTGCATCTTTGCAAGAACAAAGGCAAGCACCATCCTGGCTGGAATTGCTGCCTGTGCCACATCTCCTATGAGTCTGAATTGTTTATTAGCAGAAACAGAGGTCAGGCAGCATCCACTGTCTCCTGAGGCAGCTGATGTGCCCCGAGCCCCCAGCTCACCCTGGCAGCACCTCTTCATCTTCCTGCATATCCTGTCCCAGCCACCACTCTTAAGCCTGTCCCTGGGCTTTGCCTGTTCTTTGCCACCTCCCATAGGTTTAAGTTTTGCTGTTTTATTAATGGAACTTGTGCCAGCCTGGTGCTCTTGAAGGGAGATACCTCTGTTAAGTGCAAGTCATTGACATCTGAAACAACTGTAGGAGAAGAGCATTTTTAAAGGTGTTCCACCACTCTCTTGTCCCCCAGTTCAGCTGGCAGCTGGCCAAATGCACGGTGCATTTGGGATGGAATAAAGGGGCAGAAAAACAAAACCTTGCAGTCAAGGCAGCTCAGCTTTGCACTCTGCCAGGGTGGAAAAATGGTTGGTTAAGAGGAGTGGTACCCTGGGCACTGGTTTAGAAAAGCTTCCTTTTCCTCTCCCATCTGAGTGCAGTGTACTCTGTTATTTATCAAAGGATGCCTATGCAAGCAGATGCTTTTGGAAACAGAGTGACCTTAGCAAGATTGTGCCAAGGCTTGTGGAGTCAGTTTTAGGCAAACAGACATGAGGGGAAAATATTCCATATCCTTGCCTTGCTCTTGGTTCAGTCATGACCTCCAGGAGTTTGCAAAGATCAGGCTGTGTTAAAAGAATGGCAAAATTCACCACGGGTTTGTAAATCCCTCCAGGCCCTTGGAAGTTTGTGCTTACTGCCAGGCAGAAGGTGACATTTGCCAGCATGTTTTTTATGACTGACTTTGAGAACGTACAGAATAAGAACTCGGTTTTGGTTTTATTCCCATGTTTAGCAAAACAGTAATTTTGCCTCTCTTTCTACTCTTAGTCACCAGAATTCCCGTAGGAGTCTAACTTGCCCCATGGGGCGAGCCTGAATAAGTCCTGCAGAACCTGAGCTTCCATCCCTTCTCTTTATTGCTGCAAACTGCTGTGAGCTTTGGGAGTCTGCATCCCAAGGGGATGGGAGCATCTTTAGCTTCTCAGGAGATCTGGAATCCATAAAGTTGTAACCAGCAACTTAAATGTTTGTCTTTGGCTGTGAGAGTGTTTGTGTTAGTCCCTGCATCATTCCATAATGGGGAAATAGGTTGAGGTGCTTGCTGGCTGTGCCTCCCCTGGAATTAGAAAGGCAGTAGTGGGGGGATTTGTGCTGTTCCCCTCCTGTTCTCAGCCATACCAAGTATTAGTCAGCGTCCTTTCCAAGCCAGAGGTGTTGGGGAATATTCCCAGACACTGAACATCAGTGTCCTCCACAGTCATTTGTTTCCTGGTTTTGCTCTGTGTCCAGAACAGCCCCTTGGGCATCCCCAGTTAGAGCCCAGCAGAGGCTGGTGACCATTCCCAACAGGCCTTCTGCATGCAGCCACAGCCTTTCCTGTGGGGTAGAAATTGAAGTGTAGACCAAGACTGTTACATGCCAGTTGACACTGGCCTCAGAAACCAGTGCTAGGCATTTTTAATTTGCTGGGATAGACACAGTCACGATGCAGAAGTTTATTTTGTGAGGATGAGCTTTAAGGGGAAAGACCCCTACTTACTTTAGCAATGCCTCAAAGGTAATGATCTTCTCCTCTCTCCCACTCAATCCTCCTTAGAAAGCCTGGACTTTCTCCTTTTGCAATCAGGCCACATTTTTGGGAAGTAATCCTTTACCCCTCACACTTTTGGCTGGTGAGCTCAGCTCTCCCAACACTCTGGAGATGATGCAGAGGATGAATGGGTGGCCAAGGGCTTTCAGAGCCTGCAGCAGAGGGAGATGTGGCTGGGGCAGGAGCTGAATGGGCAGCTCCCCTGAAGGTGCCCAGCAGCAGGGTAAGGAGCCCCTGGACTGCAGCAGGGTTTAATGGCAGCTTGGAGCTCTATGCTGCTCTATGCCTGTGCACTTATATAATCATTCTAAATAAGACAGAAGAAGCCATTAATAAGTAAACAGTGATGAGGAGGATCAGAGGGGGAATGAAATGGCTGGTGGTGTTCATGTCAGAGAACTGAAATATTTGTGGAGAACTGATGGTTTGCAGCAACCTGAGCGCTCCCTTTTGAGCTGCAGCTGTGGTGGGGCCATGCTCTGCTGCTGCCAGGCTTGGTGCAGAGCAGCAGTCGAGGTTGCACCACCCTCCCCATGCCAGCATCTGCTCTGGCCATACAAGCTTCAAGAGGGCAGAGCTTTCCTCATTCTAACAATCAGACACGCAGAATCAGACCCTGTGTGACTTAGAGCTCCATGGATGTTCTTCTAGAGGTGATCTCTACCTCTCCTGGGGACGAGGACACTCTCCAGGGTGAGGTATCTATGTTGCTTTGCCTTCTGCTTGATCCACTCGATGCTGGCAGAGAAGGGGATCTCCATCAGCCTGCCCGAGCTGCTCAACATCTCATCCATGTCCCTTTTTTCCTTTTTTCTTCTTTTTTATTTTTTTGTGAGCTGCACGGTGTTTCTCCACAGCAGTCTCCCCCCAGATGACCCGTGTTTGCCTGCCAGCTGTGCACTGGAGTAGCAGGGCAGTCAGGCCTCAGCTACTTGGATGGCACAACTGCCATCAGGAGAAACAATTAGGGCCGAGGGCATGAATGTCTTTCTTTTGTGGGGAAGGAGCTGTAAAGGTTATGAGGGGCTGACCCTGAGGCCTGTGGGGTGGGCAGGGTCTGGGGGAGGGAAGGGGAGCTGGAGGGTGCCGTGGTGGTGGCCGGGCTCAGTGTGGAAGGCGCCGGACGCTTCGCTGAGCGCGCGGCGCGGGAGAGCCGCTCCCCTCCACGGGCAGTGTCTTCGTGAATCGCCGTCAAAGCAGATGAAATTTCACACCACACAAATTTCTGAATTTAAAAGGGGAGGGAGGTGGGTAGAGAAGCAGGAAAGGAGGAGGGGGAGGGAGAAGATGCGGGCTGGCTGGGCGCCAGCGCCTCATGCTAGCGCCACGGGGAAGGTGGCATCCTTCCCTGGCGTTCCCTCTGGTCCCCACGCTCCCTGCTCCCTTTCACTGTGCTCACGTCTTCTGGAGGCAGCGTGCTCTGTCTAGAGCTGTTTACAGGATGATGGTTTGTTCCCTGTCTCCTCATCTCCCTGCTCACTGAGTGAGTATCCGCTCCTCTGCTTTCCCTCTTTTAACCTCTCATTCTCCTCTGCTCTTCCTCTCCAGGCTGCTTTACCCCGTGCGTCCCCTGATCATCCTCCTCTCTTCCCTTACCCTGCTGCTCTGTCCTGTGCTCTCTGCTCTCCTCTCTGTCATCTCCACTCCTGCCTTCCCTAGCTGTGCTCATGCCATCATCTCTCCTCATTTTTCCACCTCTTACTTTCCTTCCACCTTGATTTTCTCTTAACTCTGTAGAGACAGGAGATCCAGAGTGTCAACCCCCCTCCATCCCCCTATCCTGTCCTTCCCAGGCAGTCTCTGATGTGCCAAGCAAACCCATCTCTTCCCACAACAGCTCAGAGTGTATCAAGGTAATACATTTATACCCATGAAAGAATGAGGCAAAGGTTGGTCCTGTGGCCTTCTGGACCAGAGGTGGCACATGCTGTGACCCCAAAAGGTCACTGGGGTGACTGAGATTTGCTCATGCTCCCCTTTGACTGCATGAAGCCTCTCATCCCTCCTCTCCCACCTGTCCCACACAGCCACCAAAGGAGCTGGAGAAAGCTCTCCTTGGCCCCTCTAGGAGCAGGTGAAAGTTGACTCTTGAAGCAGGGTCTGTCAAAGGGAAGTTGGTGTCCAGGATACTTCGTAAGATCTGAAGTCTAAAGAATCAAACACCTCCATCTCTCTGGGATACACCACTTGCTTTACCCCAGGCTGGGTTGGTTTATCAGGATTTAAGAAGCCCAGAGGCAGGACCTGAGCTGATCCTGGTGCCCCAGACCAGCTGCCTCTTGAATCTTGTTCCACCCAGGCCCCACACCCGGTGGTCCCATGATGCTGGTGTCCCTGAGCTGGGCAGGCACTGCAGGTGAAACACTCTGGACGAGCAGGTGGCTACAGCCTGGCACAGCTGTGGATGGCTGTGCCACCTCTGCTCAAAAACCACAGCAAAGCCTGACACAGTTCCAATTTTACCTGCCCAAGCAGCTTTATACGGGCAGATCACCCAGAGTTTGGGATCTGCATCAAACTGGGGTATCTCTGGAGGATGCTGAGCCACACAGTGTGGATATACCTGCCCTTTAATTGCAAAGAAAGAAATTACCTGGCTTTTTGAGGACAAATGTCCTCTTAATCTTGTTTTTCTCCTTTCTGTCCTACCTGTCCCTTCCTTTTGAATCAACAGGGCTAAATTCTGCCCTGATGTAAATCTCTGCTGATACAAATTGGTGTGATCTTGCAAAAATCATTGGCGTGGCTGCGGATTTATGCCAGCTGCCAGCGTGAGCAGGGTTTGGTGCATGGAGTGTGGTAGCCATATCTCACTGTGTCACGCTCTGCATTTCCAACCAGCACTGCAGGTGATAAGCAAATCCTGGCGAGAGGGTCCCTGTGTGAGCAGAGCAGCCTGCATGTCCTTTCTGCAGCCAAGCCAGCCAGCCAGGCTGTGATTTTGGGATGGACACTGTGCAAAGGTTTTAGCCCGCGGGGCTCCACAAATGGGGTGGAAAATTTTCATTTAATACATTTTTTGCATCTCACACTTTAGGGAAAACGGGGAAGCGTGTTTGTGGCCACGATTTCCCAGGGGTGCAGCATAATCCAGGGAGTGGATGCTGTGTGCAGCACAGGGGGATGACTCATCCCCCTCCTTGGTCCCTGCGCCCGGCCACCGTGGACTCTGCGCCTCCCACCTTTGGCTTTCCTGCCGAGGTTGCAGCTCCCCTTTTGGTTTGCCCCCACCACCACAATGCCCAGTTACCCCAGCACAGCAGTAGCATTAGGGTGGGACAGACATTGTGTTCCCAGCTGCCCTCCTAGAGCTGCCAAGCTGGGAGGCTGTGAAAGCAATCCACGCAAGGGCAAGGCTGCGGTGGTAATTTTTTAAGTGGTTCCTGTCCTGTTGTCCTTCTCCCCCCTCAGAGCTTTCTCCTCCACCCCAAATGCATTACAGATGAAAGGGTTAAGAGCTTGCCCGGGCCCCCTGCTCAGAGAGAGGGCAGTTGCAGTGTTGTATCTAGACCCAGTGAGGATATATATAAATTCCCTTCGTCTCTTCGGATCTATTTATAGCACGGCAGGCAGTGGCAAAGGCTCTCCTCAAGGCTTCATCTCCTACAAACAGACTTCACAGACAGCAGAGAAGATAAATTTAGCACACGAGATTTCTTAAAGAGCCAGCAGCTCTGCGGGGCTGCCAGCCTGCCCTGCCACAGCCCCTGCCCCAATACCCCCGCAGGGGCAGCCCTCTTCCACCTTCTTCTACCCTCCCTTCTTCCCCCTTCCTCCCCATTTCCAGTTTTATGTCCAGCTTCACCCATATTCTCCCCCTTTCTGGTCTCTTTTTCTACCATTGATGTTTTTTTCTTTTTCTTTTTCTTTTTTTTTCCTTCTCTTTCACTGGTTCGCCATCTCATCCTCCCTGCTTTCTTGTTTTTCTTTTTTTCCCCTCTCTTTTCTCTCTCCCGGGCCACAGGGCTCAGAAGATAAAGCTTTCTAGTTAACAGTTCACTGGTTATGCCTACATAGTAAAAAATGTGTAGCTTGATTAATGCCTTCCAGATGGTTAATTGAAAAAAATAGGGGGAGAATGCAGCAATCTCTCCCCCCTCTCTGCACACATCCATCGCACGGGAAGAAGACTGCATCAGAGGGTGAGGGGAGCAATAGATCTGAGAAACAGGGGCAGCCTGTTCACTCCAGGGCGCTGTTGCCATGCTGGGGAGTTAACTCTGTCCCTGCCTCTCATGCCCTCGTCTATGCCACCCCAAAATCCCCCATCCCAGAGATGTACAATATTCCTTCCTGTAAAACACACACAGACCCTCCTGGCATCCTCAGCTGAACCTCAGCTCGGGCACCACGCTGCTCTGCGTCCTCCCCATGCTCCAACACCCCAAAGCAGCATCCACCCTCATCCTCTCCCCCATATTTATTTTTGGGGGGATGTGCACACCCCCACCCACATCCCCCGAGTGTCTTTGATGACCACACAATGATTTGTGCACGGGTGCCTCCGTTAGCGGGGCCGTGGAGCGGGAGGGCTCTGCCAGAGCCCTCTGGGGTTTTGGGTTTGGCAGTGCCAAAGTGGGCACGATGGAGGGCACGGGGATGGGGGGCTGTAATTAGGGGGTTGGTGGCAGCTTGTGAGAGAAGCGGGGTGATAATGTGGTCGCCACTGCTGGGTGATGGAACCAATCCATCCCCAGCCTCACGGACACGTTCCTGCTGTCTCCCCGCTCCACGCTGGCAGCCTCTCCTCTTCCCCCCGAAGCCGGAGCCGTGCCTGCTCCCGGGTTCTTTGTGTCTCTCCAGGGAGAGGCAGAGCGGGCACACAGGTCCCTCCCCACCCCGTTGATAGAGATGCTGCCTTGCTGACGTGAGTCACGGAGGGTTTGTGCCGTGCCATCGGGGGTGAGCCGCAGCAGCCCCCCGCCCTGCACACCTCCCACCCCGGATCTCCCTGGTTTCCAGGGAAACAGCGGCCCCAAATGCTGCCTGACTTTCACTTCTGCCTTTCATTTCTCCTTTTATTCTTTTTTTTTTTTTTTTTGGTAAGAAAAAAGCAGACACAACAGATTTTTTTTTTTTATTATTATTTCATTTCATTTTTGTCCCTTTTCTCCTTTCAGGATCACCACCACGGCCGCCTGCATGATGGACCTGCGGAGGTACCCGCTGGACCAGCAGAACTGCACGCTGGAGATCGAGAGCTGTGCGTATGCCTCGGGCACATCCCCTGCCACGCGGTGCCACCTGATGCCACCCGCCCCGGCCACAGCTCCCCGCCCCTGGGGACGCCTCCCAGGGCTGCCACAGCACCAGGCTCCTCACCCATGGGGGAATTCCCGGGAAAACGGAGCTCTGGCAGCAGGCTGGGCATTAAAATCAGTCCCAGGAGGGTGGGGGAAGCCCCCCTTAGCCTCAGGGAAGACATGGGAAGCTGTCCTCGCTCATGGCTGGCTCCACTCCGTGTGGGAGGTGGCACCTGAGCCCTCATCCCTGCCTGGATGTTCCCTGGACTCCCATGGAAATCCTCTTCCAGCTGTGCTGGCAGAGGAGGCGCAGCTCTCCCTGATAAAAATGCAGGGCAGGCTCCTTCCAGGGCTGACGGGGCAGCAGAGCTCCCGGGGCAGCCTCGGGGGGATTGTCTGGGAACTGCTCCTTCCATCAGGGAGGGATCTGGGAACTGCTCCTTCCATCAGGGAGGGATCTGGGAACTGCTCCTTCCATCACAAAGGGATCTGGGAACTGCTCCTTCCATCACAAAGGGATCTGGGAACTGCTGCCTCTACCAGGGAGGGATCTGGGAACTGTTCCTTCCATCAGAGAGGGATCTGGGAACTGCTCCTTCCACCAGAGAGGGATCTGGGAACTGTTCCTTCCATCAGGGAGGGATCTGGGAACTGCTCCTTCCATCACAAAGGGATCTGGGAACTGCTCCTTCCATCACAAAGGGATCTGGGAACTGCTCCTTCCATCAGAGAGGGATCTGGGAACTGCTTCTTCCATCAGGGAGCTGCCACAGCACCTTGTCTGGGAGTTGCCCTCCCCATCCCACCCTGGCTCCTGGCATGTGCAGGGTCAGGGGATGGAAATGAGGTCCTGCTGCAGGCACGAGTGCCAGAATGTCATTTCTGCCACTCCTCAGCAGTTTGGGAACCGTTTACAGTAGAACCAGGCAAACAGAAGGCAGGGAATTACCCACAGTTCCCCGTGTTGTGATTTTGTTCTTAATGGGTCATGTCAAGCCAATTTGTTCATCAAAGCTACATTTCCTCACAATATTCCTGAGACCCAGGCCGAGATGAAGAGATCCAATTGTTTCCTCCCTCAGAGCCTTTGTCTTTTACACACTTGCACATTCGCAATCTGCAGGGCTCCATTTTCTTTGCTTCCACTTGACTCTGGAACATCAATCCTTTCAGGGCTGGATTATAAAAACAATGTATTTTAAAAAACAAAACCTACCCAAACCTCAGAGAAAAAGCCCTTTTCTGATGCAGGGGTGCTGGGTTTAGGAAGCAGCTCAGGGCTCTTACCTGTAGGAGATAAGAACTGCCTGTTGATCCCATCCCTCCACCCCAAAAATAACCCTAACCACGTATACCCTGCCTATCTGCATGCCAGGATCCAACAAAAACCTGATGAGGCAGGCTGCAAACAGGCTGCTAATCTGACATTTTAAAACGTCACATCAATACTTTTCGATATTTCAGATGGAAATGACTTATCTTTGTGAAAGTTCATTTACTTTTTAGAAGTAAAATGGAAATTTGGTTTTCTCTTTAAAGCTAGAAATCAAAGTGAAGCATTTATTTTTAGACCAAGCAACCTTTCCCTTTAGAAACACTTTTTAAAAATGGCTTCATGGAAAACATGCTCGATTTCGTATTGCATAATGCCAAAATAAAAAAAATTAAAATACAAAAATTGGTACCCAACACCAGCAGGTCATAGAATAAATGGAATAGAGCTAGTTAACTGTGAGATCTCCTAAAATTAGTTACTGCAATTTGACATTTTCATTGCTGATCAGGAAGTAAATTTGAAGTCACTGCTGTTAAATTTGTGGATGATGAAGATAGCAGCGTGCGGGGCTTCGCTCGCTGCGCATTTGAATCCTTCCCAATCGGAATCCATCCGGAAGGGCTTTGAACACAGCCGAGTTCTGCGAGCTCTGGGCCTGTGTGCAGGACTGCAGGGCCATCCCCAGGGTCTGCAGCCACACGGGGAGCTGAGGGAGGCTGGAGGTTCTGTGCCTCTGGCAGGAAGGGCTGGAGGAGCCCTGTTATATAAACCTGGGGAGCTGTGAGTCAGAGCTCGGCATTGATTGGCCTCTGAACGTGGCACTGAGATGGGGAAACGGGTTCTGTCTGTGTTTGGGTTCCAAAATTTAGGGAGGAAGCTGAGAAATCAGAAGAAGTTGAGGGAAGATGCTAAAAAGTGGTTCAAGGGCTGGAGCAGATGTTGTGCAGTGGGTGAGAAACCTCAATAGCTCCGTGTGGTTTGTTTACTGCAAAGGAGGTGCAGAGGTGTATTGTTTCCAGGCTGGGCTCACCTCTGCAGAGGGGGAATGCTGAGGGGAAAGGGCTCAGGAACCTCCTGGAGAAATTGGGAACAACCACGGGAGCCTGAGGGTCTGAGCCAGATGAATTGCCATGTGAAATCGTGCACAGTGTTTCTGAGCTGGGAGGGGGTTGGAGCTGCTGGAATCAGCAGGAGTGGAGGGGACTTGGGTGTTTCCTGCTGGTTCCAGCCTGGGGCTGAGTGATGCAAACACAGGTGCTGTGCACAGAGCTGGAGTGTGAGGAGGATAACCAAGTGTCCTGAAACCCTGGGGGCTCGAAGGTGTGAGGGTTTACCACTCTGGGAGCAGGAACATGCCAGCTGGGGGAGGAGGAGGAGCCCTGGCTTAGCTGATTTCCATCAGAAGCAGATGTGGCATGGCATTTGGAAGATTGGATTTGTATTTTGGCTCCCGTGAATAAGCGCAGTAACGAGTGAGAGTGCAGAATGTGGGCTTGGAGACTGCACACTCATCAAATAATTCTGTTTGGGAGGACACCTCAGGGTGTCTCTAGTCCAGCCTGCAGCTCAAAGCAGGGTCAGCTGTGAGATCAGAGCAGACTGCTGAGCCCTTTGTCCACTCAGCAGCTTCAGGATGACGCTGTCCTCGAAGGTTCACCTCTGATCTGGGGTAACCCTCCATCCCCAAAGAAGAATTTCTCCTCAGTGCTGCATCCAACAGCTCCTCATTGCCCTGACACCAGGTGCTGGGTGTGGTGGCACTCTGCTGAGTGGCTGTGAGCCTGGCATGGCCTGTGCTGCCAGGCTGGGTGGCTAAGGCAGGCTGCTGTGCTGCAGTGCAGGTGCTGAACACGAGCTGTCTGTGGGCACAGGTGGGGCTCACGCTCTGAAGGCAGCCTCACCCCCAGTTGTACCAAAGCCTGGCCATTTCTTACTGCTCCCAGGAAGATTTACTGAGAATCTGAGGCCACCCTCATGCAGCTACAGCCAAAGGGCTTCAAAACACACAAGTGATTTTCAAGTTGTGATGAATCCTTGCCCCAAGGACAGGTCAGGGTTGTGGACATGGCACTGGTGGGTGAGGTGTTTCATGGTTTCACCCCCTGGCCCTCATTCCCCATGAGTCCAGAGCACTTGGGGGTCACATTTCCAGCCCATGCAGCCCTGTCTGCCACGTATATTTTGGGGTTAAAGCAAGAAGCTTGGCTGAGTTAGCAAACCCATGGCCCTGAAATGTAAGGCATGAATATTTGAGGCTGGCTCCTCTTCCTCTCTTCTCTCATTACTGCTCTTCTCAGCCAGCACTTGGTAAAACAGCCCCCAGCCTCAGAGACTCTGTTCACTTCTCAGATCTGAATTTTGACTGAGAGGACTTAGAAAAGGGAGGTGCTCTGATCTCCAAACTTCTTTTCAACTGCTGCTGTAGATCTTCTCTCTGGGAATTTTTAATACTGAGCTGCCCTGTTTCCCCAGTCCCACCAGTCTGTACTGTGTGGTCTCCCCCTCCTGGTAAAAGGAGGCAGTTTTTAAAAAGCAAAATGCTGTGTTTGGTGCATTTGACAGAGGCTGCTGGTGCACAAATCCCTGTCATGTCAGCATGGAGATCACATTGTGCAAGTCAAGGCTGGATGGGCCACACCTCAGCTTTGCTCTGAATTCTAGCCAGAAGTGGGAGTCCTGGCCAATTTTTCCTCTTCTCCTGGGGACTATATTGCCAAGCTCAGCTGAAGAAGTAAAGTGCATCAGCAGGGAGAGGCTAGGCTTGGTGTGGGCTTTTAGATCCTTTTCTAGATCACCTTAGTGCAAATGGAGGTGTCCTCTGGTCCAGCCTGTCAGCTCAGCTCTCCCTGTGTGCTCCTTCCTCCCTGCAGATGGTTACACGGTGGATGACATTGTCTTCTTCTGGCAAGGGAATGACTCTGCTGTCACGGGGATGGAGGTGCTGGAGCTGCCCCAGTTCACCATCATCGAGCAGAGGCTGGTCAGCAGGGAAGTGGTCTTCACCACTGGTGAGTCTCAGGTGAAGGGATGCATGGAATGGGCAAACCTGCTGCTGATCAGTTGGTCTGAATCCCTCTGATTCAGATGCTGGGCCACGAACTCAGGATCTAGGCTTCACCTTGGGGTTCCTCTAAAAAAAAGTGTCTTCTGCACCCAACAGTTTTGCTTTTTTCTCTTCTTTTTATTTTTTTCCTTTCTTTTTCTTTTCTGTTTTCTTTTTTTTTTTTTTTCAATGTCTGCTTCTTTTCAAAGACTGCAATTTTCCCATTTCTTAGTCAAAATAATGAGTGAGCTCAGAACCTCTTCAGAAGGTTCTCAGCCTTCATTTGATTTTTTACGTGGTTTACATCTGGGTCTCAAAGCTAATGTAGGTGCAATAGTAAGGAGAAAATATATCCATTGAGAAGCAAGTGGGCTATGAAATGATGCAAACCCATCTGTACATGGCAATAAAAAGGTTTGGAGAGAATACCTGGGACAATTCAGATGCTGCCAGCTGGAAAGTTGGAGGGGGTTGGATTTTTGGTTGCTGATCTGAGGTTCAGTTTGCTGCCAAAACAGCACAGCACACACCTGTTAAAAAAGACTGGTGAAATATTGTGTTCAAGCCATACAAGTGGCACATGGTGGTGAGAGAACAATACCTCCTTTTTCCCAGTCTACATCCCTGATGGTTTAAAACTGCTGTTTTCTTGTTACTTTAGCTGCCAGCCAGGATTACACCCATATTTCAGGCTCCTGTGTTGCCTGAGGGACAAAGGTGGGCAGGAGAAATGATTTGGACTTTGTCTCACAGCAATGAAAGAGGCACTGCTTTGTCCCTGTCAAAATTACCTTGCTCCAGTGGAAGGACTGTAAGAAGTACTTATCGTCCTCACTATCCTCATTAGGTTTGCTAAAAGATTAGTAGGAAGTTGCAACAACTTGAAAATAATAAAAAAGAGACCTTCAGATTAACTAACAGTACTCTATTTGCATATGAATTTGCCCAGTCTGACCATAACCCATTTTTAGAACAGCATGGGAAAAATATGATGCAGATCTTCATTGCTGTTTGGAGGCAGAGCTGGCACACGAAACAGTGGAAAATCATCTCGTGGCACCCAAATTTAGGGTTAAAATCTCCTGTGTAAGCCTCCATCATATTGGCTGGCATCATAACAGCAATTCCAGCACTGCACAGCCATTCTCCCATGATGGCTGATATAATAATGTCACTTATGTAGAGTTTCCTTTCTTCTTAATACTCTGGGGCAACTGAGCAGATTCTGAAGGGACCCCTCGCAATAACTGACCAGTCTGCAAAACCAGCTGCAGAAACCAGGAGATTTCTCATTATTCCTGCCTCTTGAGAACTTTTTCCAAATAAAATTTCAACTCCTAACCTAAGCTCTTAGCACAAATGCAGCCTTGCCCTCCTCTCACACCACATCCTCCTTTGATGTCTCACTGGCAGGTTCGTATCTGCGCTTATCCCTGAGTTTCAGGATTAAGAGGAACATTGGTTACTTCATCCTGCAGACCTACATGCCATCCATCCTCATTACCATCCTGTCCTGGGTCTCCTTCTGGATCAACTACGATGCTTCTGCTGCACGAGTGGCACTGGGTATGGACCTTTTTGTTGTATTTTGGAGGTGTTTTCTTGAGGGAGATCAGCCGTAACAAAGAAAATGCCTTTTCTTTATGAGGTAGCAATTAAGCAAATCTGTCTAAGTTGTCATCCCAAATGGACATAAATTTTTTTCTGAGAAAAACTTTTACATTTTCGGTCAGAAGAGTTACTTTTTTTTGGTGTTTTTTATTTTTTGTGTGTGGTGGGGTGGGGTGGTGTTTATTGGTACTTCCCAAAGTGGAGTCTGTTCTGTTTGAATCAGTAAAAGTCCTACCAAAAATGTCCTGGGTGTGAGTTTAAACTCTCTGAACAAAAACGTAGATGGTCACTGATTCTCAGGAACGTGGGACCCTGACGTGCCCTGCGTTCCTTCGCTCCAGTTTGCACTGGTTTTCTTAAGAAGAGAAATCTGGGCCCCTCTTTGTCAACAGGTGTGCCAGGAGTGGCCAGTTGCGTGATTAATGCTGAGTCTGGATGGCCAAAAGGTTGTATGGGAATGATTAAAAGATGAAAGAAATAAAGGAAGGGGCATTACAGGTTTTTCTGATAGCTCAGGCCCCATGCAGACACTCTCTGCAGACAAAGACCTTCATGACCAAAGGCAAATGTGGGACAGCAGTTAAAGTCCAAGTTCTTCTTTGGCACATGCTCCCCTAAATAGGAATGTTTTCATATAAGAGGGGGGAAAAATGAGGTCTTTTAAGCAACAGAAGGGAAGTGGGGGTGGATGGCAGATGAGGGTTTGGAAGGAGGAACAGAAGAAGGGGGGATGGCTGGCATATGAGAATGGGGCTGTGCCACACAAGGGGAATTTCCGAGGCAATAGGAGAGGTCAGGAGGAGCACGTTGGATCTGTGAGTGGGACAAGGCTCAGAGAGGCAGGGCAGCTCAGGTACAGGCTGGGTCTTACAGCAAAGCTTGGGGGCTTCAGGCAGCTCTAGGAGAAAGAGTTTGAGAAGACTCAGAGGAGGGGTGGGTTGTACAAAGGTATAAAAGAGGTGATTTGGCTTTGCCTTCTTGGAGAGGCTGGAGCAGGGAGGGAAGAAGAACTTGGTAAATTAAAAGGGTAAGTTGCAGTGACAGGAGTGTAATCAGAGAGAGAAGAAAAAGAGACCATGGCAGACATTGTAGAAGCATGAGCGAGAGCGTGGAGGTGAGATGCACAGCTGTTGAGTTTCTGCTGACATCTGGACTCAAAGAGAAGACAGAAAAAGAACATTGTAGATCAGAACTGCAACATCTCTCCCTAAACTACTCCTGACAGTTCTTGACCTAACTTATCCATAAAAAGCTCCAAAAAAAGAAACTCCCCAGCCTCCTCTGGTCACTTTATCTGCAGGTTTACCTGCTTGCACAGTCAAAGAGCTCCTCTTTGCCCTAAGTCTCCATTGCAATTTGTCCACTTCTTAATGGAGACATGGAGAACATTCTATTCTCCCTTTCCTTGCCTCAAATTTCTGTATATTTAGACTACTGCCTAAATATAGACCATATTGTGCGTACACAAATATATCTCCCTTCTGTTTACCCAACGGAAGGCTAATAGTTCTCTCAGTTTTTTATCAGGAATGACACCAAAGCACAGCGAGGGTGAAGGGGAAGCAGGGCAAGCAGAGGTCCAGGGTGCATAGAGAGCCATCACTGCAGAGGTGGGGTTGAAACCACAGGAGCAAATTAAGGTCATGGGGATTATTAGAGCTGCCAACAGAGAGATGAGGAGGAAAAAAGGAGAAAGGAAGATCAGCAAGGTAGTAAGAACAGCTAGAGAAGCAGAGGAAGACTGGGTTGAAGGGGAGGAGTTACCACCCCCCAAAAGAAGTGTGAAGACTCGTTGCCATGTTTTTGGAGCTGGCAGAAGGCTGTCAAAGAGGCAGGTCTGAGGCACTCTGACAGTCCAGGGAAGGGAGGAGTCTGAGAAGAAGCTGAAGAAGAGGACTGAAGCTGTGAGAGTAATCATAGTGAATCAGGCTTTCCGAACTGAGTAGATGGGGACAAAAGTGTTCACAAAATGCTCATTTAAGATGCAAGAAATGTGAGGAGGCCTAAAAAGGAGAGTGTGAGAACCATGGGAGGAATGTGTACAAGTGATAATTGATGTAATGAATGGTAAAGCTGGTGAGAGGAAGGTGGGAACTGATGGGGTCAAGGACAGAAGCCTACGAGGCAGGCAAAAAAAAGAGAATGCCATGAAGAGGAAATCTCTTCACTTTTTCTCCAATTCATGGCATTGGAAAGAACAGCAGGTTATAAGCTCATGATGCCAAGGATGCTGAGGCATTCAGTAGCACACAGTGAAGCCTGATGAGTTCATGAAGGAGAAAAAAGGGAGAAGAGGGTAAAAAAGAGCAAAATTGAATGTTTCTTACCACACTGAGAGAAGAGGGAAGATCAGGGGGACTTAAAGAAACAGGGATGCTGATCCCTGCCATGCTGATGATGCTCAGCTTTGACACTTTCTCCAACTGTCTGCTGCCGGATCATTTCCTGCAGCAATTTGTAGTGGGCATGTGGGCTTAGAATAACGACAGCTTCCTTCACAGTTGCACTGCTCCCATCCCTCCTGAGGCTGTCCAGCTGGAAGGAAGGATGTGGGAGCTGAGAACGGCATTCCAGGGAACCATCCCACCTGGGTAACAGAGCGCCTGCCCTCTCCTCACAGGGGTCACCACGGTGCTTACCATGACAACCATCAACACCCACCTGCGGGAGACCCTCCCCAAGATCCCCTACGTCAAGGCTATTGATGTTTATCTCATGGGCTGCTTCGTCTTCGTGTTCCTGGCCCTCCTGGAATATGCTTTTGTCAACTACATATTCTTCGGGCGAGGGCCCCGGCAGCAGAAGAAGCAGAGCGAGCGCGTCAGCAAGGCCAACAACGAGCGCCACCGCTACGAGGAGAAGAGGGTGAGAGAGCAGGTTTGTCCTCTCCTTTCATTGTGGCAGGAGAATTCAGGCTCTCCACTGGGTGAGCTGCGGAACAGCCTTTGTGCTCATCACGAGAGATGAACCCCAGTTTCCCTTGTCTGGTGATTACTGGGAATTTTCCTGCCTTGATCATCCTCATCCAGTCTCATCAGAGCCCTCCTCTTGTGTGGGGCAGGTGTAGCCAAAAGTCCCTCTGTGGCTTTTGGTCCTCCTGTGTTGGCAGAACCACACTTTCCCCACTAAAAAATTTGCTGCAAGCATAGGTGGCTGCTCCTTCTACCCCAGCAGCAGAGGACAACCCTCAAATGCAGCATGTTCAGAGCTCACAAATGATCCCATCAGGGATATAGTCACCAAACTGGGGGAAAAAAGGAACTCCCCAATAACATCTTTTAAGTACTAAAGGCATTACTTTATTCTGGCCAGGATGTGCAATGGAAATCATTCCAACCACATGTGATTCTTTACCAGAATTTTCACATATTTATGTGTTAAAAAAAGCCCCAAAGAAATTCTCATTCTTTGGTTCTGCATTACACAATTCTTAGTATTTGATCTCCTATTGGCTATTGATTCCTTCAATGCTATTTTTGGTCCTCATTCTTTGGCTATCTTATTAATCTTGTCCCAGAGTGGGAACCTGCCAGGGGTTTAGTATCTGTTAATGTCTCTCTATCTCCTGTGTGTCTTCTGGCTACTNACCCAGTACCTCTGTGTCTGTGTTCCCCGTTCCAGGTTGACCCTTACGGTAACATCCTCCTCAGCACGCTGGAGATGAACAACGAGCTGCTGGCCACGGACATGATGAGCAGCGTGGGCGACTCTCGAAACTCTGTCATGTCCTTTGAAGGCTCAGGAATCCAGTTCCGCAAGCCGCTGGCCTCTCGGGATGGCTTTGGCCACCACCCGACCCTGGACCGCCACGTCCCGCTGACCCACCACGCCGCCGCCCGCAACCGCGCCAACTGCCGCCTGCGCCGGCGGTCGTCCAAGCTGAAGCTCAAAATCCCAGACCTGACAGACGTCAGCACCATTGACAAGTGGTCACGGATCATTTTTCCAATCACTTTTGGATTCTTCAACCTTGTTTACTGGTTGTACTATGTAAATTGATGCCTGCGGCCTCCGAGAGAGATAATAGGGACAGACACTCAGACAATGACAACACAGGAGTGTTGTGGTCTTTTGGGTTTGGGTTTTACTCTTTACTATCATTGTCATTTATTCCTATGGTTCATTAGATTTATTCTAAGCTTACTCTTCTCTTTTCAGCACATGTAGAACCACGGAGTGTGGGGTGGGGTAAAGGGAGAGAAAGGTACGGGAGGGGGTTTGGTTTCAGGGAGGGATGTGTTTGTCTTGATTTTGGTTTCCTGCTGAAGGACTTACACCATTGTAAAAAAAACCAAAACAAACAAAACAACAAAAACAACAAAAACAAAAAAAAAAAAAAAAAAAAAAAAAAAAAGAAAAAAAAAAAAAAAAAAAAAAAGGAAAAAAAAAAAAAAACAACCAAAAAAACCCCAAAACCAAAAGCATCTAAAAAAAAAAAAAAAAAAGAGGGGGGAGATTTAAAGAAATTGAGTCAAAAACTGGTGGGGGCGATAGGTTATCTTTGGCTGTGCTCACTAATGCTCTATCCTCACTTCCATTTCACTACTGAATTTCATCTTTCACTTTTCAGTCTTATTATATATTTTTTAATCTTTCTTCTGTCGCTGCTCTTAACCCCTTCATGTTTATTCTTTCATGGATTCATGAGATGATGGGGTTTCATTCTCACGCTATGAGATTTTTCTTTTCTTTTTCTCTCTCTCCCTCTCTCTTGCTTACAAGCCTAAAAGAGTCTTTTAAACCAACAAATAAAAAGAATATTTATTTTGGAAGAGCTGGGAAGGGAAGGGAGGGGAAGACGAGGCAATTATTTGGGAGGGAAGGGGCAACGTGGGGTTTATGGGAGGGGGGGAGGAGGGAACTTATCAAAACCAAGGCACATTTGCAAGATGCCTTTTTCCACCTTCAGGAGTTTGCAAGCTGTTTTTCCTGTGTGAATGTGTGTGTGTGGAGCATCTGTGTGTATGCGTGTGTGTGTGGGTACGTGTGTCCATGGATGTGTGTGTGCAAGCATGTTTTCTGGGGAGGGGGGCTGGGGAGGGGGGTTTTGTAATATCTTTTGTAGAAAGAGAACACAGATGACATTTAACTGGCAGTCTGTTTGTGGGGGGGGAATAGCAGGGGTTTGTTTGCTCATTGCAGCTTCACCAGGTTGGAGGTCGGGGTCCCAGCTCCAGAGGCAGAGCTGGGGAGGCAGAGAGTGCAAATTGGCACTTGCTGAGGGAAGAGAGGGATTTGGGGATCAGCAATAGGGCAGTGCTGCTGTTCACTGCTGGCATCTGATCTCGAGGAGACTAAGCTGATTCACCTCTCAGAGGAGGGTTTGTTCCTAGTTATCCCCACCCTGCATCTTCCTTACTGAGCCTGGAGAGAAAAGCAGTTGCAGGACTCTAAAAATTCAACCCTTTCCCCCTCTCCCTGTTCCTTATGCCAGACAATGGATCCACACTCCAGCCCTCTGAGTGACCATAGCCTGCATCAAGGCACAGGAAAGGCTGGATATAATTTAACTTTGTTATGTTTCAGGATGAAAAAATAGAGAAATGATAATGATCCCCTTTCCTAAGAAGTTCAGGAGTGAATGGTAGGTTGGCAGCCTCTGATCTGTGCTGCTTCTACCAGGCCTCACTTTATGTCTGTTAAGATGTAGAGAGTGTAGGAAAAAATCACCCTGTGCCCTTCCTTGCAGATGATGAAGCTGAGGATGAGGTGGAGTTCCATGGAGCATCATCCTGCTGGAAGATGATGGTCTCCAAAGGCTGTGCAGGGGGAAGGTTGCAGTGAAAATGCTGAGCTTGGTGCTTGTGGAAGCCCCTAAGTCTCCAGCAGCTTCCATCCACAGGCATTCCTGAGGAAGGTACAGGAGGGGAACTTGGCCTTGGACAGCAAGGTCAGACTTTTCCAAAGGAGCCAGTGACTTTCAGGAAAATCACTGAATTATTGGCCACTTTGGCAACCACTGATGATTGATAATCTCCCTTATAATATTAATAAAAGCCATGAAAATGTTAAATTCACAAGTGCAAAATGTTAACCCTAGGGTCATTCTGCCATTCCTGGAGTAATGATGAGAACCTTGTTCTTAACTGATAGAGTTTTTTAGTGTCAGACCCACGGACACTCACATTGCCCTTTAGCCAACCATCCTTTTATTTTCCTCCTAGCATTCTCTTCCCTTTTCCTTGATTCCCATTGCTTGGGAGAGCAGAGTGATCCTCTGAGACCAGGGAAACTCCTGTTTTTCAGATGATCCTGATGCACATCTTCCATTCACTAATTTATGTCTGTACAGTACTATGAAAATGTGAATCACTCCAGGCCTGACCCAGCAACACTGAAGTCAGGGAAAGTTTTGCCTGGACTTGGCTGAAGCAGGATCAGGCCTCATCAGAGTAATTATTGTTATTTTTATATCAGTAATGTGTCTTATGCAGAATCTGAAGCATAGGAGTAGAGCATCCCCCCTCCCCACGTGTCTGTCCCCCTGTCTCATGTTCATGCATGCACATGTTTTGGCCAGGCCTCCCTGGACTCACCAAGGTTTTAGCACAATTTTTTAATCAGACTTAGATTCTCCCCTGCCCTGCAGCACAGTCTCCTGCTGGTTTCCCCATCCATGAGCAGTGCTGTTGGGGATGGGTTTTCCCCAAATTGCTGCAGTTCATGGTCTGTATGGGTCTGTATAGGAATAAGAGTCTGGAGGATCAGGTAGTTCTGTCTACCTGATCTGCAGGAGTTTAAAGCTTGGCCAGTGGAGAAAGTTACACTTCCTAGTGTGATTCTATTCAGAAATATCTTTTAAATGCTTTAATGGAAGTCATAAAGTTGTGCTTTATGACAGCAGCAGTAGAATGTCAGTGGATATCAGCATGGCATGGCTGCAGCTCCCACATGGAGACTGCCTCTCAGCAGGTCCAGTTTGCAAGGGGAGCCTAACCAGGTGATTGATGATTCAATAAAATATATTAAAATTTACCCTTTATATATGTGATTGCAATATAAAGGGTGGTCAGAATGATAAAAGTGGGGAGAAAAAGAGGCAGTTATAAGAAGCCTATTAAGATTGGAGGGAAAACAAATGGTTGTGGGGTAAGAAATTCTGAAGCTGAGGAAGATGACTCAGGAACTCCAGTGATCTGACAGTTGTAGTAAAAGCCTGACAAATGTGTGGCATGAGTTAGGCACCTGAGAGCTGTCTGAGCTGGCCCCAAAGGCTGGCAGGGCCAGCAGCACACAGATGATGCAAACCCCAGGGATGCTCTTTGCTTCTCAGGAGCTGAGCCCCACATGGGGTGGGGTCCTGAGCGACCAGTGCCCTGCAGGTACAGCCTCCAGAAACTGGAAATCAGGCACAGGGAGGCTGTCTTCAATATTTGAGGCTTCAATCCAGGGTTGAGCCCAGTGACAATCCAAAAGCTTTCCAGGGAAAAAAGCTCTGCTTAGCAGATTTCTTCTCCTGCTGGGACTGGGAGCCAGACTGCTGTGCTGTGGCCTCGGTTCTCTGTTGGCTGGGCTCTCTTTCTTATCAGGAGCCATCCTAGTTTCTCTCTTTGAATGTTTCTAACTTGGTATTACAGGTCAGTGTTACTCACAGAGTCAGTACATCCAGACTCCTGGACTTTTGGGTCCGACACAATGATCTTTGCCAAAGAGTGTGTGGTCAGGACTGGTCTCAGTTCAGGAGCTGCCTTACACTTGCTGGTGATGGGGCAGAGTGCTGGAGAACAACAGAGAGTCCTGGGAATGGGATGAGGAATAGGAAATGGGAGGGAAGGATGCTGAAGGCCTTTAGGAATGCTCTGCTCACAAAGTGAGGTGGCACCTCCATGTCCCCCCTCCACAGCTGCCTGCCTCCACCCCTAAGGAAGGCAACAAACCCCTGTCTTGCTCTGGGGTCCAGCAACCCAGAAAGGACATAGAGAAGGAAAAACAAGGCATTTTACTGATGCTCAAGGCTCACAGGTTTCAAGCCATCACAAGCATGAGTGTTACCAGAAAGGTGGAGGGGATTTCCATGCTGCATCTGGCGTGCCCACTGCTGCCCTCCTCTTCTTCACAGAGGGGAAAGGAGGACAAAAGAGTTTGTGAGTGCTTTTCCAAAGTGGAGCTGCTTCTGGCTTTTGCTGCAGTGGTGCAGAAGGCAATGCTCAGGGCCTGTTTTGTTGGTAGCTTGGGGCAGGGTTGTGCTTGCTGGGTTGTGCTTTTTAGCATTTGAACATGAGGGGTGTTCCAGGCTGCCTGAGGGGGTTGGGCTGGGGGAGAATGCTTTGCACCTTTTCCATGTGTAACAGCCTAGGGAAGGCATGTGGAAGAGGAGAAGGAGGAGCAGAAATAGAAATGAAATCTCTCTCAGGACATACATGGCCAACACAACTCTATTGCTTCATTTTCTGATACTGTATAGTGCTGTCACTCAGGGACCTTTAGTGACTGGGACCTTGGGACTGTAATTCTGCCTGTCCCCTTCCTATCCCCCCTTTGCCTTGAGTGTTGAGAGATGAAAAGACAATGAGAGGAAGTGCAGAAGAGGGAAACGAGCCCTGCTAGCAAACCCCTGCTATTCCATGGGTGACAGAAAAGCTTTGGTTACTAAGGTAAAAGGAGGATGTAAACCTTTATATTCATGGCTTCAAGCATCAACCAGCCAGTAGTGTATATAGGATAAGTTTGACAGTGCATGAAACAAACAGGACTGTAGGTTTTAAATGGCATCCAACTTTCTTGCATGCACATCTGACACCATGCCAGCAGCTTATGTCTTGCAAATAAGTAGGGAACCTGCCAAGGCTTGGCACTTCCTCTGTCCAATGGACAGCACATCCACTTCCCAGAAACAGAGCCAGGAGGGGAACTGATCTGGCCAGTCTGTTTGACCAGATCTGCTCCAGAGGGTCTGGCAGGAGGAGATACGGGGTGGGGAAGGGAGCTGGTTTTGTTCTCTTTGTTGTGGGGAGGAGGAAGGGGTTTAAATCTCTGAGCTGTTTTCAGACAGAAGAGAAGCCTCTGGAGCTGCAGAGCAAAGGACAGTGGCTTTAGGGAAGGTGGTTACTGGAATCCTGATGCAGAGGATGGGTTGAGGAAAAGGTGCTTAATGGGAGAGAGCTGTAACTTCAGAAGCAGAGCAAATAGGAGAGAGCTTTTGAAAATATATGTGCAATACAACAGGTTTGCAGGGACTGGAGCACTGGGGACATCCCTGAGTCAGACAGGCTGGGTACAGCTGCAGGCAGCACTCCAGGAAGCCCAGCCATGGCAGCAGTCCCTGGTGGGCAGAGCCTGTCCTCTCTGGGGGACAGGGAGGTCAGGAACAGGGAAAGAGGGAGACTCAGGGTGCGTGGCCATCAGCAGAGCTCAGTCCCTGGGGGCAGGGACAATCAGATGCATCCAGACAAAGTTGCAGGAGCTGGGCTGAGATGTGCAGGGGAGTGACTGCTGTGCCAGGCTGGGGCACGGCTGAGCCCTGCCCTGGTGTCACACCAGAGAAAACGAGGCAAGAAATGTCCTGCTGGTTACCAAATGCTTTCTGGGAGAGGAGACTGGGCTTACCAAGCAGGGCAGGATGTCTTTACAGTAGATGTGAAAGTTGGGATGGGGGCACGGTTTGGGTGAGAGATGTGAAACCAATGTGTTGGAAGCAGGACCTAACGCAGATGCTGGGAGGGTGGGAGGGAGGGAGGCAGGGTGGGAAGGTGGGAGGGAAGGGAGCAGAGACTGGGGAAGAGAAGATGTATATAGTGTTGGGTTTTATTTTTCATTTCCTTTTGTTCCTTTTTTTTTTTTTTAAAGAAAAAAAAGTTGTTTGATTTCTAATGTCTTGATGTAAACCAAATAAAAATGGTTCTGTACATTCAGAAGTAAAGAACAGCTGAAAGGTGACAAGTATAATAAAGAAGCACTGACCTTCAGGCTATTATAACCATTTCCCCAGACTTTTCCCACAGGATTGGAGGGCAGACCTGTGCCTGTGCCTGTGCCTGCACAGAGGTGCTGGGATGGTGACCTTGGGGCTGGTTCCCTGATCCACCTGTGAGTGCAGCACAGAAGAGGTGGGCAGTAGAGGTGGAAGTGATGCTATGTAAGTAACTTTTCAGTGTTTGATCCCACCACCCCTGAGGCCAGCAGGAGGAGGCTGTGTGCTAAATCCCAGTCTCTTGTGCACAGGGTCTCTTCCCAGAGCCAGCCTGAACCATGCCTTACTGCAGCTGGAGAGGTAGTGAGGAGGGGAGGATGGGATCAGCTGTCCCTTGGATAAATGGGGTAATGCAGATGGAGTAAAGGCAGTGGGAGCCTGAACTGGAATTGCCTGTCTTGTGTTTAGTGCTTTGGAAAAGCAGAGGACAGTTTTGCCTTCATGGGGCAGAAAGTGTGGCTTCTCTGCAGTGGGGCCAATAAATGTCCTGTTGTTTGTGTTATTGCAGCAAGACTAAAAGGAAAAAAAAACAAAGCAAACCAACACTTGATGTGGAAGGCTGACCTAAGGGGAGTCTCAATCCTCTTAGGAAAGGCCATTCTTCAGCAGAAAGGCTGGAGTGCATCAGCGTGGGGCAGCCCCAGAGCCCCCATCACCCTTTCTGCTGCTGAGCAGGCCACCAGCACTGGGGGGGAGCCAAGGGCAGGTGCTTTGCTGAGACAAAACAATGAGGACTTGTGTGAGCACGAGCTGTGGCACAGCACTGTGCTCTGCCACAAAGTGCAGTCCCTTGCTCCCAGAATCTGGGAGTGTCACCACAAAGACAATGGACCCACAACATCCCAAAGCTCCCCAATGGACACACAGCATCCCAAAGCTCCCCAATGGACCCACAGCATCCCAAAGCTCCCCAATGGACCCACAGCATCCCAAAGCTCCCCTCCCCAGCTCCATACCATGGTTCTCTGCTCCTATCTAAGATAGCCACAACTTGCCAGTGCCAGGGGCAGAAAGCACTCACTGAATAATACTGAATATGTGTGTGACAAAGTGAGGAGAGGAGATGTGATGATAGACCCATTTATGATCCAGAGATACACATTTTATCATTTGCACAGGCTGAGCTTGGCATTTATGCTGGCAGACTTTTCCCCCAGAAAGGATGAAACAGTATAGTGGTGAGTAACGTTATTTTTTTGAAGGGGATGATAATTTCTCTTCCAGTATGTGTTTTAAACAGTGTTGGTTTGCCTTCTGTGAAGCCTAATGCCTCCCAGCTCTTAGTGCTCTGATGTGGGGAAGCACCAGAGTTAATTGTTTCACTTAATTAGGTGCTGGGTCTACATTTTTTTGGGAGCCTTGCTGGGTGTCTGATGGTCAGTGTCCAGGCATGAAGACCAAAGATCTTTCCTTGGCTCTCCCAGCCCTCTGGACATGCCTTGCACAGTGTGTGCTTTGCTGGATGTGCCATCACGTGGCTCATGTGCCCAGCCCTGGTGCTGATGAGCCTGCAGGGAGGGTTTGGGGATCCATGGGCTGGGAGAAGCCAGGCCAGCAAGGAAGGAAGCTGTGCTTACCTTTGTTGTGATGCTGGTGGCCCTTGGGGCCTCAGGCAAAGGCAGTGGCCAGGTTTCCAGCAGCAGGAACAGCCTGTCTCAGGTTAGCAGAGGCTTTTCTCTCTGTGCCTGGTCTCTTGCCTGCAGAGAAGGGAGCTGGCACTGCCCCTGCACTGACAGATGCTCTGCTCCACGCTGGGATGAACTTGCTTGTCTTGGCTCTGACTGTAAGGGAGTCCTCCCATTTCACCTGCAGGGGATGGTGCCTTTGGCTGGGCTTTTCTCCCTCACCACCATCCCCTGGCTGGGCTGGAGCCCTGCAATGGCCACTCCCAGTGAGGCCAGAGGGTCTCAGTGCAGGGCAAACAGGTAACTCCTGGTGCACAATATCGTGACATGTCAGTTGGGAGCCCAAGGTGCACCTTGTGAGACAGCTGGGGCTGCCACAGCTGGTGATGCTTTAACCTCTTTTCCCCAGAAACAGTGTCCTACAGAACCTGAAAGTCTGGGGACACTGTGCTGCCTGCCTCAGGGACAGCTGGGGACCCACGGTGGCTGTTTTGGACAGGAAGAGGTCGTCTGCTAGAGCAGCTTTCAGGCTTTTGTTAGAGATCTTGCCACCCTTGTGGCCCTTGAGTTTTGAGGCAGACAGAAGGAAGATGTGTCCCAGAGCCTCTCACAAGCAGAGGCTGGGCACGAATCCCTGAGTTTCAGCCCCTGCCAAGGCTAGCAAGGTTAGCAAGGGAATTGGCAACCTTTCCCTCTCCCATCTCACTTGCACTGAAGCAAGAAAGGGATGGGCAAAAAGGAGATTAAACCCACACAGTCCCAGCCCAGCAAAGCCCCATGTCTTGCTCAAGTCTGAGCACAGGAGCAGACCTGACAACTGCACATCTCCTTGAAATCCTGCCTGGATCTGACAGCTTCACTGGGCTGGGGCCAGTGTGCTTGGCAGGCCAAAAGGGAAGATTCAGAGGGAGAAAACCCCTGGAAAGACTCAGCAGGTGTCACAGAGAAGGGTTTCTGTTATCTGGGGGGATGAGCAGCTAGGTGCTAGAGGAGAAAATGGAAAAACTGAGGATAAAGGAAAGCCTCAGGAGTCACCCAGAAATATCCCAACCTCTGGCAAATACACGTGACCCTGGTGGCAGGGCTGTGCTGGGGCTGTGGGGTGGATTGTTCTGCTTTTATTTTCTTTTTCTACTGCCTGGCACGTCATAATATTGTGTCTTTGTGTGAAATCGCATCCCCTGCCAAAAGAGAACCCAGTTCCTGGAGGGCAAACACCCTCTGACGGTGTGCTCACTACAGGGATGGTGCACCAAAAAAGACACGAAAACAAGGCTGGGGCATCTTCCCAGGAAAATCTGTTCCATTTCTGGCTCATACTCTCCAGCTGCACCCATCCATCTCCCTCCCAAAGAGGAAGAAGCTGCAGTGTCTTCTCTGGCTGGGGACAATTGCTGTGGCCTGAAATCCAAACAGCTGAACAACAAGAGGGCAGGAGGATCAATGTCAGTGTCAATGTGTGCTATCAAAGGGACTGCTGTGAACCATCTTAACATACTCTGAGTGGCTGCATTGCATCCTGTACAGCGTTATTAAAAAACAAAAAAAAAAAGAAAAAAAAAAAAAAGAAAAAAAAAACCAACCCAGAACAAGCCACCCATTTTTATGATCTTTAATTTGCATTTTCTGCATGAAATAAGACCTTGATCCTTGTCTTTTTTCACAAAAGCAGGTTCTGCTTTAACTAATGTAAAAAAAGGGAAAAAAAGGAAAGAAAAATAATGTTTCTAGCAAAGTGATTTAGATGTAGAAATTTTTGTAAAAAAAAAAAAGAAAATAACAACAAAAAAAGAAAAAAACCAACAAAGAAATAAAATAAAATGACCTAAAGAGCCATCTTTGTCTACTCTAGAGGTGGGAAGGTGTGACTGGTGGGTGGCACTTCCTGCTGTGTCCAGGGGAGCCCAGGGCAGCCAGGAGGGCTCTGGGAAGGACGTGGTCACCAATTGCTGCCAGGTGCTTTCAAAAACTGTCTCCTTCAGCTTCTTCTAGGGACAGTGGGCAGGAGGGCAGGGGGAAGGGTGGGGAGGGGCAAGGACAGCTGCCTTGATTTTCTTTTGGGGTTTTTTTTGGGGTGTTTCCATCTCTGTAGTGACAGTTTTTGAAAGGTGATGATGAACAAAAGTGAAAAAAAAACCAACTTGAAAATAGTTTACAATTTTGTACAAACATGATAAATATGAACAGCAAATGTTTTTAAAAATGGTCCATACCAGTGCCAAAATAATGTAATGTGTACATTAATTTATTACATTAATTTATTCTCTCTCTCTTTTTTTTTTTTTTTTTGAAAAAAGGTGTTAAATCACAAAAAAAATATTTCTTTTTTAACAAATGCTGTATGTGGACATAAATGTACCTGAACACTGTTGGTTCTTAACTGGTTAGGAATCTTTCTTGGCCTTTTGGGTTTGTGCTTTTTTTTCCTACCCAGAACAAAAGTAACACTTATAAAATACAGCCTTTGAAGGTGAAACAACCAACTCCTCTCTGCTGGTCTGAGTGTTCTCTGTGCTTCCATTTCCAAGGCACTGTCTTCAGGCCTTGCCATAGAGAGGACTCCAACTCATCCTGAGCTTTAAACACAGCTGTGTTAATCTGAAAGGAGAGTCCCAAGGACTTTGCTAAGACCTCAGCAAAGTTTTCTGCATTTCCAAGTGTTCTGCTGGCTTGAACCAAGAGCTGGAATGTGCTCAAGCTCCATGACACTGCCTAGAGCAGAAGGGAAAATCAGAATAAATTCCCACTTTTGGTTTTCCACCACACGGTGAGTGACTTACCCTAACTCCGAGGAACAAAGATCAGGAATTCTTCATTTTTGAGGGCTCTTCACTCCTATTTCCAAAAGCAAGTGAAATATTCAAGCCCTTGTAGGCTTTGCCATGCTGAACAAAAGGGAACCAGTCAGGACCTTTTTCAGAAATGACTGATGCACTTCCAGCAAGAAATGGAGGTATTTAATGACCAGACTTAAACTCCCAAATTTATTTTTGAAAGTTGAAAAGGCCATCTAGAGGTCTGTGGATGTTCAAGTCAGGCTGCCTGTCCAGCCAGGGGGGTGGGGGACTCTGTTGTCACCCATGGAGGGACCGTGGGGACATGGGGGGTGCTGGCAGGGGTGGGATTGTGGTCAGTGATGATGGCAGGAAAAGGAGGGAGCTGGCCTTGAATTCCCACTTCCCTGGGCTGCAAAGTGATGTTACCAGCCCAAAATCCATTCCCCACCCAGGCTCTGTTCTCCAGCTTGGTCTGCTCCGCACCTCTGTGGTGTGAGCAGAAATGCAAGGGTTAGAAACACAAAACCACAATGGCAGGGATGCTGCTGGGAGTGTGCTGGCCACTCACAGCGCCATCCTTGCACCCCTGAAGCAGAGAGCTGCTGCTCCCCCATGCTCAGGCAGGAAAACAGGAATATTTGCAGTGCCTGAAATGCTCTAGCTGGGCATCCCAGTGTCCAGAGTTCTTCCCAGCTTGCACCTACTGCCAGTGGGATCAGAGTGGCTGCTGGATGGAAAGTCAGGGATAAAAATCATGCTAGGAACTGCATTCAGCACCCAGCATGTGAAATCCAGTCCTGGTTCCCCTCCCCAACACTGGCTGAAGTCACCACCCACTCAGCAAAAAAAATCTGATATTTCAAAGGTAATGGGGATGAAGGTTTCTTTCTTTTCTTTTTTTTTCTTTTTTTTTCTTTTTTTTTCCTTTGGACTTTATTTTCTGGTACTGAAGTCTATATATAACACAAAACCATTTTATTCTTTTCTTCAAATCTGCCAATTCAACTTTCCTCTCTCCTCACCAGCCATTAGGACAGTTCTTGTCTCTAAAAGCCCTGAAGCCCTTCTGAGCTCAGAGGCTGCAGCTGCAGCCCCAGCAGTGGGGAAGCCCTGGGAGCATCACTGCTCTCTCTTCTTGCCTCTTTCCTCCCTGTAGAACTTCAGCTTTAAGCAAATATGGGATCAGCAGGAAGCACTGACTCCATGCTTGCTGAAAGGTGAAGTTATTTGAAACCTGACATGGGAGTTGGACATCTGGTCCTCAGTCTTGTGTGTCCACAGTCTTGAGGGTCTCATCCTCCCCAAAAGCATAGATGGAAGCTAAAGAGACTGTGCTCCCCAACAAAAGGCAATTATTAATGATCATTAATGGTGCTAGGAAACTTATTGAATATTCAAACAGTGAGAGAGCTCCACATTTTCACAAGTCCCTAAGTGATTAAAGCATCCAGGTTCCTCTGGCCTTTCAATGGTTTGGGCTTTTAAGTTGCACAATAACAATATCCAAAGTGACATGCAGAGTTTGTAAAAACATTAAAGCATAATCAGACTGGTTTATCCTGGAAATTCTCTTGAGGCTGGAAAGAAGAAATCCTCAAGATCACTTTGTATAACAGCATGGAAGAATGTCAGTCCAAGCTCTCCTAACTCCATTTGCAGGAAATACCTCCAAGAGTTTGGAAGGAAACAACAAGGCAGAGTTTAGTGCATTGCTCTGCCAGCTACCATGCATTAAAGCAAATAAAAGGCCTCTTCAATATGGGAGAGACTAGAGATTCCAAAAAGAAAGGAAGAGTTATTTGGAAATTTAAAAGCGATATCTTTAATGCATGTGAAATCGTTGATGTCAAAAAGATTTCATTTTTTGTTGGTATGTCTTTGGAGCATTTTGTCTTCAAGAATAAATTATGTTTTTATCTGTATCAGCACCATTTTCATTGTCTAATTTCAGGCAGGCAAAGGCAGGAGAATGGAAATTCAGAGAGAGACAAATTAAGAGCAGAGTTGATACTGAAACTTAAATGAAATAAAGTCTGTTATTTCAATGCAGCTGAAGAGCATTTCATTTGAATCACCACAGCTTGACTTTTTTTTACAGTTTTTTGACAAAATGCAGATTTTTGAAGGGAAAAAAAAAAGAACAGCCAACATTATCCAGCCAGTTGTCTTGTAAAATGTCATCTGACAGACTCTGTGCTGCAAAGTCCTTGCAAGCCACTCAGCCTGGAGAACAGAAATCGCCAACTCAACCCAGCTGCAGCCCCAGTGCCTGCTTTGGGGCAGCCTGGGCATTCTGTGCTGGCAGTTTGGTTTGGATCCTGCAACTTTCCCCAGACAAGAGATTTCTCCGAAGGAGGGTGGTGCTGCAGCAGCTGCCTCCACCAGGCACTGTGTCAATAGTTTAAATATTAACAGTTCCAGGTGCTCCTGCCACCCAGGAGAAATGTAGGACCAGCCAGAGGATTTCACCTCCAATCCCGCTTGTGGATTTTTCCCCCCAGAAAGAGCTGTGCAGTCAGAAACAGCCTGGAGAGAGCCCACATTGCTGTCCAAAAGCCAGCTCTGATATTCCAGTTCTCACACCAAAAGGCTGTGTGGGAAGTCAGGGCTTTTCCACAGCTCCAGGGTCTGCTTGGGCAGCCACATCCAAGCACACTCAGCATCCCAGGCTGTGTCTGCTGAAGGGAGGAAGGCTCTGTCTCCACCAAACTGAAGAACTAATACCTCCAAAATGTGGCCAAACCCCCCCAAAACCCTGTTTCAAACGAAGTTGATATGCTCAGGGACAAACAACCCAGCAACAGACGTTGCTGACAAGCATCCTGTCAGGGTCTGCACCAGCCTTGGGAAATGGGCTTGCTTAAGCCTTGACACCACACTGGGCACAGTGAAGGAGTCTGGCCTTGCAACAATGAAGACACAAATTATAAAAGCAAAGTCTGTAGCTGGAGAAAGAGTCTCCAGAGAAGTTCCTGGTTAAAAATGTGGTTTATGTCAGTGGTTTTGTATGGTCATCTCAGCTCTAGGATAAAAACTTCACCTCTGTAGCCTATATGTGAAATATTACCCTCATTTGTGTGTTGTGTATTTACAGGGCGGGTCCTAGACCAGGATTCAGAAGAACTCCCTAAAGCTCATTATACCTTGTCAAGGAAGGGTCTGACTTCAGCCAGGATCCTACACTCTGCGGAAAAAAGATCCACCCATCCCTCTCCCCTGTCCTTGCACTTGTGGAACAGCAGAAGTGTTCATCTGCAGCAGTCTCTGAGGTGAGAGGTGTCAGGTAAACATGAAAGAACAACTAGAAAGTGCAAGCCACTGCAATAAATACCAGCAGACAAGGCAAACACAATGTGGCATTCACATTCTCTGAACAGACAGAGACATAA
>VYZP01045065.1:5436-21119 GCA_013400635.1 Hypocryptadius cinnamomeus
AAAAAAAGTGGCAACTGAATTTGCAGATGCAGAAAAGTACCTGAATTTGCCTCATTACTAATGTGTCACCTGAAATCAATCTTTGGCACATACTGTGTATCATAATATATGTGCAAAACATGTTCTCAAAGTTTGATCATTTTCTTATAATTGCCCCAAATATTAGAATACTATTTATTATTGGTCACTTGTAAATCCAAACATCAATGGTAATTATCTGTGCCTAGTAAGTTTTTAAACACTGAAGATATAAATAAAAATATGTCTGGAGTGTGCGTAGATGGAAAGAGTGTTACCATCTTCTCATATATAAACCAGGTAATTAAGAAAATCTATTAGAAACTGATAGCCAAATAGAACTACTCTTTCACACAAACTGTTTTTAAAACCATTTCTTACCGTGCTAAAAAAAAAAAAAATCAAGCAGTGGAATAGCAGTAACAAAGAGTGAAAATACAAACCTCAACTCAAAAGGCAAAAGCCTCCAATAAATTTCAGCCAAAACCAGGCTGTCATGGCAGATTATAGATAGCTATATATCAAACAGAAGAAAATGATGTAAGTTAAAGTCTATATCTAGGGAGTAACCTAATGGCTTACAGAAGTCATCTCTTGCCAATACCACTTGCTTTCCAGGGCCAGGGAGTGGAAGAGAACCATACTTAATGCCTTTGTTCATTAAGTTAAATGAACCTTAGTTGGTAGGTTTATGTAGTCACAGTCTTGAAAGATTTTTCTCCAGTGTGTTTTTTCCAAGATGGCATTGTGAGAATAAAGGCTCAGTGCATCCATAAGTAGTCATGTGAAAGCACAGAGCAGCAGCAGTGATTGCCATGTCAGACATTTGTCAGGGCACCACTTGAAAACGGATGGTTGATTTTTTTTTTTTTTTTACTCTGCCTTTATCAAGGACAAAGAACCTGATATAACACTAAGAGTTATTTAAGAAATGAAAAGGAGCTGCCTGCTGTGGTCAGCAATCCAAAGGCTCAGTTTAAAATCTTCTGAAGTCAACCTAGCCACTCACCTGGATTATGACAGACTCTGGATCAGGCCCTGATGATGACTAAGAAACACTCCAGAAAGCAGTGACACCTAATGGCAAACATGCCTTTGGATGATGGCAAACCCTAATCTATGACGTGCAAAGTCATCCCTCTTTAGCTGCAGAGTAACTAACACACATCACAGTGACTGAAGTGCTCCACAAATCCAAGCACCTGGGAAAGTGTTTCAGAAATAAGGCACACAGCAGCAGAGAGCTTGAGCATTCAGGTAGAACACAGTTACTAACAGAGCTCCTGGCTGCTCAGCCCCAGCACACTGGGTTCCAGGTCCTCACTCAGAGGTGTGCTTAAAATTAGTAACCTTCTCACATCCTAAAGCAGGGACAACAGGGACCTGAGTGCACCCCTGCAGACACTACAGGCACACAGAGATTTATTTGCTTTTAATAAATCCGTTTTGCTTGCTTCTCTTGTGCTTTACAAATGTATGTGAGAGTACTGTAATGAACAGCTAGTGGCATACACTACATACCTCCTAATGAGGCTTCACCAATAGCACAGCAAATTAAATTCCTATTACCAATTCACAACACAGCCCCAGCTGCACTGTAGCACACCAGCTTACAAGAAGAAATGAGACAGGCATCCCACCAAACAACAAGAATCCCTTTCCTTTACAGAAAAAAATTACATTTTAGTCACCACCAACATCAAGAGAAGAAACAAGCAATAGACCCCATGCTGGAATTGCCTTGATATTATTAACCATGGTACAGAAGAGCTTAAAGGTGTGAGCCAAAACTCAGGACCCAGCAATGCTGGGAACTTGTCCAACAAAAGGAATGCAGCAGTCCTGGCCTACAACATCTAAAAGCTGAGAGGAGTAAGGTAAGGGCAGAACTGATTTTCTCTCTCAGGAAGAAAAAATGGTATCTATAAATATATTAAAACCAGATATATAATTATATGTAGAAGTATATATAATACATAACTATCTATTTATGAAATTTCCATAAAAAATAAAAAAAGCCAAGGGCAGTACACAGTTGACTGTGTATGACTAAAGTTACTGATAAACATAAAAACCAACTTGAGGTAATCAGAGAGACTGAACCAGATTAGCCTTCAAAAATACTGTAGAGTATTTTTTCAGCAAAACTTTGGTAGTACACTATGTGCCTGCTGCCCTAGGTGGTTTTGCAGCACCTAATACACATATATCTGCCTATGTGTTTCCATAGGCACAATAGGAAATCCATAAGCATGAACAGATGTATAACTATGAATTTATCAAGGGAAAATAACGAGCACAAAGTACAAAATATAAAAGCATGAGACTATCAGCAGTAGAAGATACAAAGCATACACAAATTGTGCGGTTGACAAGGAATGCCACCTAATCCCTGCTTAATTAAAACACTGTTCTAAACTCCTGTTTAGGGAGTGGGGAGTGTGGGACGACTGATGTATGAAGGAGATATCAGGCAGCGTGGCTAATCCCAAAGACTTGGGAGCTTTCGAGCTACATAAATCAGAGCGACTTTTTGAATAGCCTCATAAAACACAGAATCATTACCATTCCACTCACGACTTTCAGATTCTTCCTACAGCATACAGATCATTAGGAAACTTCTAAGCAATCAAGTAATGTGGGACTGATGAAATTACTCAATCAATGCATGGGCTGAGAGAAGCAGCATAATACAGGATTGCACAGTTTTGACATGGTAACCCTGCCCCTTTCTTTTTTATATAAGGGTAAGGAAAATTATAGTGGAGTCGATTCATTTCACCATTTTCACAAGAGTGCTTAATGTAGTCTTTCTGAACTGCCAGTTCCTATTTATAATAGCAGGGCAGCAGAAACATACAGACTATAAGCAGCTCTACCGATGTTTAAAATATGATACACGAAAACCTTTCTTTTTAAATGCGCACATGTAAACATGCACAGACCTTCTCTAGAGATCAAAAGCAGAATCTGTATACAGAAGACAGGAATATGAAAAGGCATTATCATAGATACCAGTCACTGTATCCCTCCCACTGACATTACCAAGTCGTTAATGTCTGCTCTCTAAATTGTTACATTTTTTTTGCATTGTCTAAAAGAAGACTGATAAAATACTTTGAGATGGAAATCATCCTTTTACAGGAAAGACATAAAATAAAATGTAGGCAAGCAAGAGAGTTTGCGCATTATATTGAAAAAAGTATATACTATTAGGAAAAGGGTATGCACAGGTAACATGTTATTTCTTATTACCATCTCCCCTCTCAAACATGGGAAAATATTTTCCACTTGAATATCTTAGCACTGCAGAACGAAAAAAAGATAATGCATTTATTCTGTCTGTTGCCTAAGGCATCAGAACTACCTCTGGTAGTATTTCTCTTCCCCTGAACAGAGCATTTTGGTTTTTTCTTTGGCTTTGTGAGTTCTTCTGTAGTTAATTTCTTCATAGAGTACCCTGCTGCTGCTTTTTCTCACTCATTTAAATAATACAGTTTATTACTTATGCCTAAATATTTTGCACATAAATTTATTTCATACAAGTGGAAGAAAGCAAAAAGGGGTCAGAAGATCAGGTCACAAAATACAGTTGTTACCTGGGGCCAAATTTTCATCTGTGAGCTGTACAACTTGGAATATATAGCTGCGTACTCATTTACTGTTAAAACAGTTCTGATTTCAGATAATTTATTTTCAGAGTATTAATTTTAGTAGATGTAAAGCTCTGTGTACCAGTTATATAGTTTTCCATTTTCATGGCACCATAAACCAGTCTATAAAAAGTTAATCCCCTTGTCAACTGTACTAATTGTCTCTCAAGATAAACTGTGTGAGAAGCAACTGCTTTGGTTCTGCTAGTTTGGGTTGTTGGGTCTTTTTTGCTTTTAATGAGGATTTACTGTGTTGATGTATCTAATCAGTAACAGCAGTACTAAAAAAATAATTAAAATGTGTTGCATTTATCATATGAAACAAGTAAACCAAATAAATGTTCATTAACACGAGGGGAGAAAAGCTATCGTCTCCCCTGACGGCACTGCAAAGGCACACGGCTTGGCCAGCAGCGCTGCCTTAGCCAGGAGGATGAGCGACAGTGGATTGCAAAGAAACTCCTCATATGCTGCACAGTCAAAATTTCCCCCCAAATCCTAGGATGTAACCGTTTGTTACAAGCTCTTAAGAAAGAAACCCTAAGACGTAACTGTCTCCTAGTGTCGCTTTAAGAGTCTGCAACTGGGAAGAATTTAAAAAGTCCTTCTCCCTTTAAAAGGAGGGCATAGAGCGCTACCTCCCCGTGCAGTATTTGCTGCTCCAGTCTCACACAGCCAAAAGGACTGACCCCTGTAAAGTTGCGGTACATAAGGGGAACGGTGGCTTCTGGGCTTGGAGACAGCTACACGGAGGGCTGGCGCACCGCTGCCCCAAAATCGGTCCTGCAGGAGATCTCCTGCCGGCCGCGCTTTCCAAACGCTCTCCCCGCTTCCCCTTTCACAGAAACCCGCTACGGATCCCCACGACAAGCACCGGCAGACATATTTATAAAGCCAACCCTGGGGAGAGCGGCAGCTGCCCCACAGCCGGGGCCGGCACCGCCCCAGGAACCTCCCCAAAAGCCCGGCGGGACCCTGCCCCGAAATGCACCTTCCCCGGGGCAGCGCGGCGCCGGCCGCCCGCCCCCGCTCCGCCTGCGTGCGGTGCCTGCAGATGGGCGAGCGGCCGCGGGGGAAGCGCCCTCCTCTCCCCATCTCCGCTCCTCTCCCTTCCCGAGCATCCCCGGCCGGCGCAGGGGGGCCACTCGCTCTCGCCAGCCGCGGCAACCGAGCGCCGCTCGGCAGCGGGGCTCGGCGCTTCCCAGGGATGCGTCCGCCGAGAGGGAGGGCGGCCGTGCCGGAGATGGCTCGGGATAACGGGGAGCGAGGGCAGCGCCGTGCACCGGCATCAACCCGAGCTGCCCCCTGCCCCCGGGGCGGAGGGGAGGCCGCTGCCCTTCCCGGGAGCGGCGGCTCCGGGAGGCGCAGACGGGGCCGGCGGGGTGGCGGCCGGGAAGGGGGTGCCGGACGGCCGGAGCCCCCCGCGGCCGCCCGCGGCAGGGGAAGCGCTCACGTTGCCAAACCACCTGTTCCGCCCCGGGAGAGGAAGGCGGGGAGGGGGGGTGTGAAGGAGGGAAAAGTGTGGGGGGTGGGGGCTTTGCGTGGCTGTCACCGTGGTGTGAGGAACACGAGGAGGCGTGGGGTGTCCCCCGGCCGAGGGCGAGCCGGGGCAGGCGGAAAGCAGGCTGGAGCTAAGGGGCGGCAGGGAGGAACCAGGGAAGTGCCCGAGCCCTGGGCGCCCCCATCATCACCCTCATCAAAACCTCAAGGTCTAAAGCACGCACATACCCCGCCGTCAAGAAACCTTTACACAGCGCGGTAGGGGAAAAAGAGGACGCCTGAGGTCCTGGTGGAAAGCAATTATAAGAGAGGACTAAACAACAAAAAAAAGCAAGCGAGGAAGCGATAAAAGACAGTGGGGGCTGCGGGGTGAGGGGGGAAAGCCTTCCAAGAGAGGGAAGGTTGCAAAGGAGAGCTGGAAAAGTGTCCAGCAGCACCAGCAGGCGCAGCACCCCCTTACCGATATGAATGATTGAATCTGCAATCGTCGCTTTCCAGGTTCGAGTCCAACAGACGGACACGACCAGGATGAGGGAGAAAACTTCCATGTCCTCCGGAGGTCCAGGCTTTATAACAACAGATCTCTTCTCCAAACGGTGCTGCCGCGGAGGACAGTGCAGCGCAGGAAGCCCAAGAGTTTGAGGTGCAGCCGGAGGAGCGTGTAAATCCCGATGGCTGGCGCAGAGCCGCGGCTGGTCAGGGAGCGAGCCCGGGGCTCCGAGCGCTTCTCTCCTCGGCGAAACCCCGCGTCACTTCGCGGGGCTCCTGGGCAGCACCAGAATTGCTGGGAGCGCCGGCAGCAAATCCATCCAGCCCGGGCGCCGCCGCGGGCAGCAGACGCCTCTGCTGGTCAGACAATCCCCATCCTTCCGCCGGGTCCAGAGATCCGCTCGGTCCCGCTGCTGCACAGCAACTTCCAACCCACACCACGCACACGCTCACACACACGGACACACACGCACACACACGAGCAGACACGCACACACGAGCAGACACGCACAAACCCTCTTGGCCAGAGAAGCCCCAGGAGCCCGCAGCAAATAGCTCGCCTTCAGCGAGGTGGGAGGAGCGGGCGACCGACGGAGCAGGCGATCCCGCTCCCGGCAGCCAGATTCCTGCAGGAAAAGCCCCCCCGGAGGCCAAAAAACAAAGTGAACTTCAAGGTAATGCAGATAGTAATGCAGAGATTTCCCCCCACCCTTCGCTTAGAAAAATCGCTTCCCACAACTGGAGGAAAAAAAAAATAAATCTGCCAATGGAGCCCAGCGTGCTGTCTCTGTCGCGCAAGGTGGTGGTTGGACAGGGCAGAAGCGAGAGGAGGAGTACCCGGAGCGAGGCAGAGGAAAGCAGATGATGGTCTGCAGGTTGCTTTTGGATCTTGCTTTGCTGGTGGGATGCAGAGAGAGCTGGCAGCTCCAGCACCAGCCAGCACGTTGCCTAGAAATGGATCACCTAGGAGAAGGAGAGAGAGCGAGAGATAAGTGCTATCAGCCAGAGAGGGAGAAACAGAGAGAGCGAGCGAGCGAGAGCGCTTCTCTCTAATAACCACCTCCTCCCCCTATCTGCAATACAAGGGAGAAACAACATAGAACCCTCGTCTCCCTTGAAATCTTCAGCTGGGACTAAGGAACAGACATAGGCAAGAGTGCATACAGCCTAAAAATACATTGGGGGAGGGGGGAGAAAAAATATTTTTGAAGTGTTATGCTCAGTTTAAAATAATAAAATAAATTTTAAAGAAATCCACCCCATTTATTTAACCTTGTAACTCCACTGTGGGTATCAAGTTCAAAGCTAGATGGGCACTTCTGCTTCTCAGTCTTTGACAACTGAGTCAGGGACATTACTTGAAGGGGAAAAAGAAAAAAAAAAAATCAGGGACACCTGGCCTCTAGGGGAAAATGAAGACCTAAAAATCTATTAATATTACTTTAATTATCTATGTTCTTGATGGAATTTTGCACAGCTCTTTAAAGCAGTGAATTAGCTTTTTTCTTCCTCTCTTTAGGTAATGGAGAAATTTCTATGGGAAACATTTAGAGCACACTTTTCATGCTCAGGGTTCTATGAATTCATTAACCGATTAATCCTCAGACTTCTCGTGCTGTAGTTAAATACATTATCCCCATTACACAGACAGAGAATTGTACAGAGAGGTTAAGTATGTTCCTATAAAACAGTCTAAATCCCCACTTTGTGTCTTAATACACTTTTTTATGACTTTGATTTTTCTAGTCCCACTAGAGACAGGAAGGAGAAATCAAAGAATTGCTCATAACATAGCAGTTATATCCTAAACTCACACAAAGCATTGATAAGTCCTTGTATTCAACAGATCAAAAGGTTGGTCAACCCATTTTCTTCAGAAGCAATCTCTTTTGAAGGCATCTTCTTAGTTATAACACTTTTAAGTTCATCATACCTAACTTGTATCTTTCTCCTCTTTCTCCTGACTTGCATGTCTTCTTTCAGCTGTGGGACTGGTTGGCAAAACCAGTTGTATGCGTATAAAATTTGAGGATTTAGTTCAAGAGGGAGAAATAAGCTTTTCAAGAAAAGCTAAACTAAACCAATGGCAAGATAATTAACTCTACCAAAAGAAAAACGAAAACAAACCAAACCAAAGTAACCAACACCACCAAGAAAAAGCACCAGCAGCAATTTTGACTTTGCTTAGGTCCACCTCGGCAGGTGAGAACTTCTCTACAAATGATAGCACTCAAAATGCTTCAAGCCCAACCCAAAGCACAAGTCAGGGCTCATCTTTTCACAGGTTAGAATGGGCTCTCTCTTTTCTAAGAGCTGAAACAAATCACAACTAAAATTGCTTTAGAGACAAAAGAAAAGGTATGTAAAGAGAACCATAGATGAGCAGTGTGAAGCTAAAGTCTCACAAATTATGTCACTCACACGCTGCATTTGTCCCTATCGTCTGTACAAGTTGCAGATGCGTTATCAATAAGGGCAAACAGTAAAAGAGAGTGGGTTTTTTCCTACAAATGACAATTTATGCACAGTATCAGTGAATGTAATGGGCATTAATTTTACAAGTAATAAATTCCGATTCATCTGAGAAACTTTTGGAGCTGCTTGAGTCATTATTACTTCTTCACAAAAGAAGAGAGTTCACAAGAAATGTTAATTCACTTCTTTGGGGGGCATGTCAGAGCAGTATTCTTTAATAATGTACAACGCACAGTAGGCAGAATAGGAAATGTAATGGAAACCTTTGGAAAATTATAACTTCTGAATCCTCAGTTTAGATATTACTAAGAATTTGAGGCCTTATCTAGGAACCAGACATCCTTACTGACTCTTTAAAGCATATAGTACCCTGAACTGGCCACACTAAATGGAATTTTTTGCAAAAGTCTGTAGACACATGTAAAAGAACACAAGAGACAGCCAAGAGTTTGTAGCTCACAAATGCCCTCTAACTAATAAAAAAAAAAAAAATTTCAAGTGGAGTTCAAAATAACAATTCCAGTGGTAAAGAACACCATGTGAAAATTTGAAAGAGACTGAAGTAAATTTAAAAAATAAATTCAAATAAAATTACTTTAAATAATGAACACATTGTTGACTTAATATACATCCACCACAGAGATAAGGTAATTTTCACTTCCATTCTCTTTAATACTCATTTAAAAACAAAATCTCATGTCACTCATTCAAACAGAATGAAAAAAATCTCATGTGGCTAGTTCAAGTTATCATAAAAACATTGAAAAAGAATAGTTGTCTTTTCTATTCAAATACAAAAAAATTGCCAAAAGTTAAAGCTAGGAGAAAGAAAGCATTTCAGAACTGTTCAGAACAGTTATCAATGCTCTGGAAATATCCTAAAAAATAATGGGCACATCCAGGCCCCTAAAAAGCCATAAGCATCGTGCCCAGGGCTTCAGTGACAGCTGCCCCCGGCACTGTGGAAGCTGAAGTCCCACAGGTTTCAGCCATGCCACTCTTCCTTCACTACAGCTTCCCTCCCAAACACGCTCAGTTCCATCAGCATCACTCCAGCTCCACCGCTGGCCGCCATGGGAGAAGTGCCACCAGCAGCCAGCCCTGGTTTCTACCAACGGGGAGTGGTTGTCTTCTTTCCAGTAGCCTGACTCCAGTGTGTTTTCAGCTTGTTTCCACTGATCAGCTGTTACAGTGCTGCACATTAATGCAGCCCCTGGAGGAGCAGCAAGAGAGAATGTTCTTGTAAAACAGAGGCAGTGGGGGGCAAATGTGTCTATCTAAAGTTTGTTGCCTCGCACCCACATATAACACACTGCTACCTCAAACAAGCCAGCCTGGGACCTGAGCTTCTGTCTACCGAGGAGAGAAAGCTAAACCTAAATGTTGCACCTGCATTTCAGTCATCTAAAGCCTTAATTTTTGGTAATATAATGCCCCTTTCCCATCTCTTTGGCTATACAAGCAGCTCTGACCATGCAGAGGTCAACTTCAATTTCTCGTTTGTTTAGTCCTAAGTCTCAGGAGATCCTTCAGGTATTTGAAGAAACTCAGATGGTGATAAGACAGGCACACTTACAACCATCAGTTTTGGGAGATAAACAGAACAGCTAAGCCTCACAATTACAGTCCTAAATTCCATAGGAAGTATTACTTTTCTCACACATGAACACTGAACACATATTTTGCACATCAGAATTTGATCTTTTCTGTCCAAGTGTATTGCCTAAACTTAAAAAAATGTTTAATGAGATAAAATCAAGTTACACCTTGGGTTATCCACCAGCCCATTTGCTCCAACACCTTTTTCCATGAAGACCCAGAAGTTATTAATTCAGAGAAAAAAAAACAACCCAAGAAGTATACACACATCTGACTGTCTTTAGGTATACACAGATCTGACTACTCTGCACTGTTCAGAGTGGGAAAGGGAATAGGAGAAATTCCTTCCTGACCCTACTAAGCCATCACTCCATGTCAGTTAACACTTTCACCTTAGCTTGCATAGTATGAATCTTAGTGGACACAGAGTTAACCTAAAAATAAAATAAATAATACAGGGGAAAAAAAACAAACACAAAAACAAAAAACAAATCAAACAAACAAACAAAAACCCACAAAACAACAACAACAACAAAAAAACCACCAACCCAGCAGCATTAAACTTGGTGACATTCTGTGAATTCCAGCAGTGTCAACTGGCCAAGAGGAATAACATCTCTTTTGCTTATTTCTTATTGATTCCACTGTCTTTCATAAAATAGTCCAATATTATTGCAATAAGAGGTGGGATTAAAAAGAACAGACCATCTATGGCAGGAGACTATCATAAATCACAAATACACAACAGTCACACCCAAACTGTTATTGATGCCATCTAAATGTGGGAGAAAGGCCTCCCCCTACAATTGCTAAGATTGGTTTCTATTTATGGAATTTTAACATAATTTGTTGTCATTTTCGTTGCATTTGCTGCTTCTTCTTTGAGGTCTTCGTGGGTCATTTTTTAAATGAATACTCCTGATGAGAAAATTAACAGTAATTCTGCCAATCTCCACATTTCTTTGTTGGCTTTTTATCTCTTTTCAGATGATATTGGGGGTTCAGATTTTTCACCAAATAGTAACATTGTAGATGAAATGCAGAACCCTGTAACATCTTCAATACTACAGCTCTAGAAAAATAACAAGCAGACTCAGCAAACAGATCAGCACAGGCAGCTCCCTGGTAGGGAGCCTTTTCAATGGGCACAGGATCTCCCCATAAGGACACCATTCCCAGATCATATGCTAATTTACATGAGGATAAAAAAGAAGTTACTAACATTAATTTTCTCTTTGTAATTATGATGATGTAGGCTCTGAGAAGAGCTACCTAAATTAAAACTTGGTATACTCAAGGCTGGACAGATAAATAGTTCATGACTTTAAAACAACCAACCATGGGCCTCCAACCCATAATTTCTGTAGGGCAACATGTTCCATTTTACAGCAGCATTTCAATGTAAATAACAGTTTCCCCCCATTTTTAAAACACAAACTGACAAGTATCCCTCACCTTGCAGTGCTCATTTTTTTTTTTTTTAAATACTTGCATTCTAAAAGTGCTGATATAAACAGCTGAGTGACAGACCTACCAAGAGACCATGTGCCACAAGCAAATGTTCCTGTGCCACCGAGCTGGTGCCCAGACTGTCGGGGAACGCTGCTCACTCCAAGAGGTTACTTGAGTTGACACATCCACTCAGTCTTTGCTTTACCTGGCATAGCTTCAAACAAGAAGTCATCTGGGAGGGCTTTAGTTAAGTGGACATCTGTCCATTAGGAAATAGACTTGCTTCAGTGACCGCCAAATAACCTTTAAATTAAAGCTTTCTCCTACTGCCAACTTTTAGGTTGTTCTCTGTATTATGAGAGAGGTCCAGGCTAATAAGACCATTCCAATTCTAAGTAGTGGCCCAGACACTGACTCCATCTGTCCTGTCACACTTGGAGTGAAGCGTACACTCTTGGGCCTCTGTCATCCCTCTTGAATAAAGGGGATATTCTTGCCTTTACTTAGTGGAATAGTTTGAGGACTAAGTACATTCATTTTTAAAAATGCAAAGTATTATACTCTTTTTCCAATTTCCTTCACTCAGTTTCTGCGTAGTTTAAATACGTGAATGTGTGTATCTCTGCAAGAGTGTGTGTGTGTGTGTATGTGCACGTGTAGATAGGTAAATAGATAGAAAGTAATTTCATTTGGCCATTATAGAAAAAAACAGAACATTAAATATTTACTGCATTTCAACAGACAGTGCATGATGTGGCCTTGAATATCTTACCACAAAGGAATGCATCACAAAACCAGAGTTAACAGAGTTAAAACAGAATCAAGAGTTATTCTGCTGGGCAGGAGAATTGAGAAAAAAAAAGAGTATCAATGCAGTACATAGCAAAGATTTCAAAGCTTTCTGCTTTTCAAAAACTACAATATGGTTGAGTTTAGTTGAGAGCTTGTGTTTTATCCTTTAGCCTCACTACACAAAACTCAGAAAGTGGTTATGAAGTAAAGTCAACCCTTAGAACAACCAGTGTTATCAAGTGATTTAGCAGGGACTGCTGCTGAGGTAGATTTATTTTGTCTCCATTTAAACTCATGTTATAGATCTCCTCTGTTGCCTGAGCCATCCTGTGATGCACCTTGCCTAGAAGCTATTAGACTGCTGGAGAGAGGAGGACACAGGGCTTAAGAGCCACAAGGTTTATTTGGCATGGTCTGAACAGAAAAAAAAANAGCTATTAGACTGCTGGAGAGAGGAGGACACAGGGCTTAAGAGCCACAAGGTTTATTTGGCATGGTCTGAACAGAAAAAAAAAACAAACACCTTGAGAAAACAAAACAGAAGTGGTGTCAAGTTACTAATTTCATTGGTACCAGAGCGAATGTGATGCTCTCAGATAAACGGATATGCGACATCTTTTCAGCCTTACCTATGTTAAAGGGAAACCAGGGGATAAATCCTCCCTTTTCTTGTTGCTTCAACCCAGCAAGTATTAAGCCAAATTCTTCTAATGCAAAATCCTTCCTGTCTCTGTAATTGCCCAGCTAGCTGTCTTCCTCAGTCTCTCAGACTCTCACTCAAGCTCCCTGTTATTCAGCACTTTGCACAGTTGTCCTCCAGGTCTTTCCTGGTGCCTCCCAAAGATGCTTTACTGTACTTCTACATGGCAAATACACAGTATCACTTTTCTTTCTTGCTGGCATTCTGGTCCTTCTAATATTGCTCCTCCTATTATTCCCTACATTTCACAGTCATGGCCTTGGTTGCTCTCATCCCTTTGCCCTTTCTTTTCTTTTCATTCAAGAGCTATAGAAGGGTGAAAGACATGCAAGGCGCTCTGCCAAAGCCACCTCGCATTTATGTTGGGTGAAAAGCAAGTCACAAATGGAGGAGAAAGCCTGTAAGGGAAGCAAGAGAAGCAGGGAATATGCTGACAGCTGCAGACACAGGTACAGTTTGTACCTGTGGATCCTCTATTGGCAGCAGGAGTGGAGTGACTTTCAGCAAGAGCTTGGACAGGTCTGAGAATCTGGGTAGGGCATGACCGACAGTGAGAGTGCAGAGACAGCACTCCTAGCAATTGGCAAAGGATATGGGTGTGTTTTGTGTTCCATGTCTGTGCATCTTACTCCTAGCTCCTCTCCCAACATCCATTGATGACTTTAGGCTCATTCTAGGCACAGGCTAGAAGCCACCACAGTGGAGAAGCCAAATACATCAGATCCTGGAGAAGATGTGGACAGAGAAGTCACATAGGTTGGGAAGTGGTCTTTGAGTACATGACACGTTACTGTGGAGAGAAATCTGTAGGAAAGCTTTGGTAACAGACAGCAGAGCAGTGGCAGAGCACAGTGAAGTCACAGTTCAGATCCAGGCAGCTCTTCATTTAGCCTTTTAGTGTCACATGGCTGGAGGACTCTGACTATTCTGGGTACTACATGGAGTGAAAGAGCCAACCGAGAGGGAGCCATTTTAACTGGTCTCTTTCCACGCCTTCACTGCTGCTGAGAAGAGAGGAGGCAGTTTCAACTGTGACAGTAAAAGAAAGGCCAGTTGGAAGTCATCACTGAACCAGAAATGCCACATGCTGTTTACTTTGTATAATGCAAGACCAGAATCAGCTCGGTCTTTCCTGCTGCAAGTGGTGGAAGAGATAATCGGAAAAGCGTAGTATTGGAGAACAGAATCACTGCTGCTCTGGGAGCCCATGGATGCAGCAGGGGAAAACCTGGCACACTAGATTCTTTTACCTGTTTGGAAAAGGTAGCAGGAAGCCTGTTAATTCTGGTGGTTTAACAAGAAGAGGACTGAATTATTTGTGGAAGAGAAATAATGCAGACATTGCTGGTTATTTAACGCTGTAGTTGGGCTGACACCTGCAAAGCTCTACATATTTCTCTATTGCATCTATATTTAGAAATAATCATTAATGTTGTGTTACTGTTATATTGAGAATACTAGCAAGACTAATTTTATTGTGGCAGATACAGCAGAAAAAGCATAGCAAAATAGTCACCACCACAATACAGTACATTCTGATTGCACGAGAAAAACTAGAGTTGAGAAGAGAAACAAAAAAGGCAAACATATTCCCAAGATCCTATGTAATAAAATCTGAAGAAGCATTTGAATTTCCCAAGTTGCAGTGCAGGAAAGTCCTCACCAAAACTATCCACTCTCTCCTGGTACATTGGAACATTCTCTGGTCTCTTTCAAGAAGCAAAAGCAACACAACAAAAAATTACTTTTACCTGTAAAATTACACATGTTTTTAGTACCAGGATCCCAGAAACATTTGGTAAGTTCTTGTAACACAAGATCTGAACTATGATTTGCAGTCCTTCCCATCTGCTGACTTTTAAAAAAAGAAAATTATCAGTACAAAATAAATCTCATGTCTTGCCTAAGATTTTCTCTCCAGTACAATTATTGCTACTGTGTTATTTTCAAAAAACAAAGCATTAACTGAACCAAATGAAAACCCAGGTAAAAAAAGACGACTGATAAATTTGAGAACTGGATAAGTCACTACTTTTTATTTGAAGAGTCAAAAAATTCTCCAGGCCAGAAGGCACCAATTGGTCATCACATATTGGATATTATTATGCCTATTAGCCTCTGAAAGAATTCTCTCTTCATAAATGAGAAAAATATGTTTCCATATCTAGGAGTCTCTAGCCATTCTTTATGATGCATGTTTTCACACTGTTACTTTTGGTACTAATCCCTCACCTTTCCTTCCTTCCCTTCTCCCCAAAAGACATATTAAATCAAGGTAACTGAAATAACCTATTTGAAATTTCTTTCTTTGATGCATTAAACATAATTTCCTTCTCTCTGTGTTTTCATCATAACAAACAGCATCATTATAGTTGACATTTACCTTATTCCACAGGATTTCTGTCATAAATTAAGAAAGAACCATTAGATCTGATGACATGGCAAGGGAAAAAGTACATAAATAACATGATGAATTATTTGTGGTGATTTTTAAGATAATTCAACTTTGTCTGTACAGTACCTAAAATTAAAATAAACAACCTATTTTCCTCAGTTGGACCAGCTTCTGCAAGTACTTTTCACATCATATTTACCCTGTATAACCATCCCAACAGGGCTAGAAAGGCTATAGAGCTCTGAAGTGCTACTATTTCAATGAAAGCCAGTCAGAAAGACTTAATTTCAAAGAGGCTTTTGAAAACATACATTTCTAATAAAACCCTATAATATATGGGAAATAAAGGAAACATAAAGTAAAATTACCTTCCTATTATGACCTACTTTTCATTGATGCCTACTTCATTTGCTTAGAATTACTAACAAGTGAATTTTGAAAAGCAAAAACTGCATATTCTGTTTTGACTAGGTTAAACATTTTGTTCACATTAGTGAAGTCATGCTGATAAATTGAAACAATTCCTATTAGTATGACTGCAAAATGTGTTTTGGATGATTCTAGATAGTGAATGTTCATGCATCATCCCCATTACACAGACAAAAATTCT
>VYZP01045067.1:0-11456 GCA_013400635.1 Hypocryptadius cinnamomeus
AATGTCACTGGGATCTTTGCACAGGGTGGTGGAGACCAAACAATCCTATTCCAGCTGGAGACTCAAGGACAATCTCCTCAAATGTCAGGCCCAAAGGATGAACAACATGAAAGGAGGAGGGTGGGCAAGCAAGCAGGAGGATGAAACTTCATCATTTGAAGCTGTTAACTGGACAGTTAACTCCTGTATGCAAATGGACTAAAACCTATAAAAATGTGAGATCTTATGACCAAGCCCTCCTTTGCTCCCACCTTGGAGCCCCCTGGGCAGAGCCAGGACTGTGGCTCTGCTGCTGCCAGGGTGTGGCCTCTGAAGGCACTTCAATAAATCTGCACTTTAGTGCTCTGCACTCCATCCAGCCTCTGCTCCAGCTCCTTAAGGCATCACAGGTTTCATGTTTGCCTGATGCTATTTTGGTTTAATCTACTTTTTTCTTCAGCTGGATGTTTCTGTAATTATTGCTTGTGTTCCTGTAGTCTGTTTGAAACAACTTTAATTTTCAGCAGAAATAGTATTACTGTAATTGCTAGTTTAGTTTGTTAGACTGTATGGGCCTCTCCCAGATAAAGGAAAAAAAATTAATCTGGGGGTGGTGAGGCCCTGGCACAGGGTGCCCAGGGAGGCTGAGGCTGCCCCTGGATCCCTGGAAGTGCCCAAGGCCGGGTTGGAAGGGACTTGGAGCAGCCTGGGACAGTGAAAGGTGTCCCTGCCCATGGCAGGGGGTTGGAACTGGATGGGCTTTAAGGTTCTTAAATCATAGCAATTTTATGGCTCTATGAAATTAAAGCATTAATTACTCCACCGATTATCCTTCCAGTTATCAGGTTTGGCACAATTTTTTTAGTTGTTTTTCCAGTGTTTTAGTTTAGCTTTTTGATTGTTTGACTTCAATGATAATCAGAACCAATTCTGGTATGGTTCTAGGTAAAAACTGCAGCTATGGCAGAGCAATTACATAAATACACAAGTAATGTGATTTGTAATTATAAAGATCCCTCAGCTGGTTACATTTTTGTGGCTGTGCCCACACGAAGGGAAGGAAGTGTGGCTGTGTGCTTGGCATGAGTGGGTTGGGTTTGGTTTGGGGATTTTATGTAGGAGGCATTGTTCTAAACTTGTGTGTATACCATTACATATTGTATTTCATACAAATACAAAATGTGTTTATTAACTTACAGTGGTGGAAGTAACACAAGAGTACTGGGTAAGGAGGGAAGGATTGGGTCAATCTCATTTCATGACCAGTCTGAAGTCCAGCCCCTATGCTGGGAAGTTTGGCCTTGAACTCTCTTTGTAGGTGAATATAAATTTCTCAAAGTCTCCATAAAGACCTAGGAATGCAAAGAAATTGGATATAGAACTGTTGATCTAGCTGTACAGTTACTGAAAATAGCACATGGAATTTTAACTCCTGACTTGTTCTCCCCAGGGAGCAATCAAAGAGTGAGATCATCGGGAGATGTTTCTGAGGATGATTTCTCCATTCCTAGGGATTGTATGTCTCCCCCCTGAACAGCTCATCTGCTTTCTCTGGGATGTTTAGCCATGAGTGTGCTTACTCAGGCCTGACTGCATGTTTGCATATGTGCACCCATAATAGCACCACCATTTCTTTGCCAGAGATATTTTACTCAGTATAGCAAAAATTATCTTTTCCAGTTTGGGATGATGTCTTGGAGGGGCTGCCTAGAGCAGAGGCTAGACAAGATTAAGATAATAAAGTGGGTATTTATTAAAGCCCTTCAAACAGGTTCACTTTGGGCAGTCACAGCCTCCCAGAGGCTGCACCCAAGATGGACAATGGTCGCCAGTTTTTCACACAACTATAAGTTTGGTCCATTTACATATCAGGGGTTAATTTTCTAATTACAGCTTCAGCTAATGAAGTAATTTATCCCCAGTTTGCTCCCCCCAATTCACTTTTGTTTGTACTTTTTGGGGTCTGAGGCTGTAGGGTGTCCTTGGATCTCAGGCCTGGAAGGATTGTTTTGTGTGACCAAAACTGAAGACAGTAACTAACATTCTGTATGGAGTTTGGAGTTTGCAGTAATGCAGTCCAGGATCTGAAAATACAGAAGCTAAAATCCTAAGGCATCAGCAGCGTGAGGGAAGATCTGTCCTATGAGAAGCACACAGAAATCCAGCTCAGAGGGGAGAGTCCTCTGAGAGAGGAGAGTCAGGGGTTTGCATTGTCCTGTTGGCAGCACATTGTAACGCCAGGGGCAAGGGCTGGAGCCTGCAGAGCTGCTGTGTGTGACAGGACACTTGCAACAGATCCCTGACCTCTACTTGTCCCTACAAAACAATGTGTGTGTAGCTCACAGCATGGCCTGGAATTCAAGTATATCTGTGCTAATTTTTGAGGATGGATGCTATACTGTCTTTTGTCTTCCTTTTTTTTTTTTTTGTTTGCTAAAGCAGTAACTCAGATGAGCAAAATTTGAGGTATTCACTGTTTTTCAACTTGCTTTTGTTCAGTAATATAGAATGTTAGACAAATGGCCTTGATTCAACGTGCTAAAAATAAGTATTTAATTATTCCTGTGAGGCAGTTGAACTGGGGAGTTACTGAAACGAAGCTAATCTTGTAGAAAAATGCATGGAATCATCAAGGAAAGATTCCCATTCATTTCCTTTGTCTCTTTCTGATGGAATATCTATCCAGGAAGGCTTTCAGGCTTCTTGGCCTAGCTTGAAGTAGATTGAAGCTTGGACATTTTGCAAGACTACAGAACAATTGGAGAGATTGAATTAGGAATATTCAAGGTTTGTCTTAGTGTTGCTCTGGACTCCAATACTCTCTCAACATGTGTTTCAAAGCTTTATTTGCTCAGGTCCATTTAGACCCATAACACCTTCTTGAAGGGAAGCACGCCCCAGACAGAAATGCAGCATGGATAGAGGATAATGTGCCTTGCAAGAAAGAAAAGGGCCAGACAACACAGTGGGGTTATCAAGAGCAGAATCAGGTGTGAATCATAGGAGAACAGGGGTTACTTTGCTGAAAAAATTTCGCTGCAAGTGTCAGCATCAGGGGACAAGTGACCTGCTCAGGCCACACACAGGTGTGTGCTGGAGGTGTGTGGTGCCCTGGGATTTCCCCTGCCCTGTGCCCTGAGTGCTCTGTCTCTGGCTGCTGGTCCCCTGAGAGAAGCTGAAGCCAGCAGCAGCTCAATCCTGACTCTGTTCTCTGAACTACTTGTCACTCTCATCATGATTTCAGGGTCTTTCCTGTGGGAATCAGAATAAACTAAACCAAAACTGTCCCTTGGTCAAACCTGATTTTTCTCTGTGCAGGCTGCTTATGATGCTGTGGCCTCATCTCCTGTGTAGAGACCCCAGGCACCGGGTCTGTTCGCAAGGGATCCTGTCTCATTTTTGATCCATCTTTCCCTGCTGCAGGCAAGACAGTCCTGAGCTCTAGAGCAGCTTCCTTGGGGAGATTCTTAGTTGGTGTTTTTGTTAAACACCCTTATTGTTAAATTTATCTACATCCCAGTAAATATACAGCATCTGGTGAGGAAATTTGCAACAGAAATCGCACAGGTGAACAGGCAGCTCTAGCACTTGAAGCTGCACTGATAATGATGGAGGGTCAGTGATACTTTGGACCCAAAGATACCAACTAGAGTATCTCTGTGTACAGAACATCTATTTTCCTTGCATTTGAGAGATTAGTTGCAAAAATAGTTGTGACACATTTGTAAGCAGATAAGGCCATTAATTCCACTAGAGCATCTTGAATGTTGTATTTAAGGAAGCTGGAGTTTAAAGCTTCTGCACTTTTAGCTGTGGCACAGCTGTGCTGGCAGGGTTTTGCTATTAATACACTACATTGTGATACTTGCTCAGCTTTCTGAATTTAAGGAAACAGAGTGAGAGCTCTGCTGTTAGATCAAGGCTCTGTCTGAGAGCTCAGAGCTTGGTGGCTGTTGCAATAGGCCCACTGTGGTGAGAAAGACATTGTTCATCTTTCCAGTGTCTGCTTCTGTTGTAGGAAGGATTTTACAGTCAGGTTGCTCATAACCCACTTGCACATACTGCTCTGAAGTGCCCAGAAGGAAAGGTCAGCAAAAGTGGGTGAGCCTGAAGTATACAGCAGTTGTAAAGTCATACCCTGGATCACAGAAGTTCTTCCTTTTCAGAGCAGTGGAGAGAGGAACTGGCTTCCTTGGCACATCAGTGGGCTTTGCCTGAACTGACTAAACCTTCATTTAAACAAGTTATTGGAGTCACTATTATCCTCAGTTTTCAAGAAATGGCAGTTAGAGAATCAAATGCATTATGAATCTCTCCCAATGTATCTCAAAGATATATTTGAGGTTTGCAGCATGTAGTAAATAAACTTGGATTCCAAAAAGTTACAAATCACTTGTAATTATTTGCTTTTATAATTCCTGTAGTAGGGCTTCCTTCTTGACTGAATTGTTTATGTCACTATTAATTTTTTTCAGACATAACCAGTTTAACTTCCTGTCAAGCATTTAGAATCATAGAATTGTTTAGGTTGGAAAAGACCTTCCCCAGCACGGAGGTCAGACAGAGAGGCCTGTAGTGCCCTGGATCCTCCCTCTGGGCCATTTTCTTCTTTGCCAACCTGCTGGGACCTCCCTGTGAGCCAGGGCTGGAGTCTGCCCTGATTGCCCTCAGAATTCTTGTTGTCTTGGTTTGAAAAGACAGGTGTCCGCCAAGAAAAGCAGGAGCCTCCCTTGACATGGAAAATGTAAACTCCCTCCCTCTGAATTATTATGATTTTGAAATTAAGGGGCTTTCAGGCAAAGATATGGGAATAGAAATAACAGTGCCTTACCAGGAAAATTAAAAATACAAATGTCATGGTACAAAAACCCCCAAAACTACTGCCAGAGTCAGAGCAGGCCCTGACCCCCTGTGGGTCAGGGTGGTGGCACAGTCCCATTCCATGGGGGCTCAGCCCTCCTGCAGTGCCAGCTGTGGTTCTGCTGGAGCAGGGATCCTGGACAAGGGGGGAGTTTTCCTCTGAAGCTCCAGGGCTGCTGGAGATGGGCCTGGTGTTCCTCTGGGAATGCAGGGCAGAAGAAAGCTGCTCCTCTGGGAATGCAGTGGGCAAAGGCTGCTGTGGTGTTCCAGGGGCAGATTGTATCCAGGTAGGAATGCTTGGCTCCTCCCCTGGGCGGAGCATCTCCCCATGGGATGATGGAATTTTCTCAGCCATGCAGGGACACTCAGTGGCCATGAACAGCAGAGATCTCCTGGAGGGAGGATTGGCTGTGGGAGAGATAAAGAAAANTGTTTTACTGATAAGAAATAATAAACACCTGAGTCCCAACATGAACTACTGTCTCAAGTGCCTTCAATCCAGACCAGAGAAACCCACAACTGGTACCCCAACACACACCCCCAGCCACATCTTGTAAGCCAAGACCCTTTTGCACCTTCATGGCTGTCTGCCTGAAACATCACTAACAGGCACTGCTCCCAGGGCTGTGCCAGCCTGGGGAGATTTCCCATCACATATTTAACCCAAGCCCCAGGCAGGCAGAAGATTTCCCTGAGTGGGTTCATTCTGCACGTGGAGCCTTCTGTTCCCTCCTCAAGGCACTCTCCTGTGACAATGACCTGTCTCCTTCTCTTTATGGAAGCAATTTTGTACTTTTTTTTGTACACTCAGGAGGAAAGCAAGCTCTTTGGAGGTAGGAATTTCAAAGTGATGAGAGTAAAAGAGGGTTAAGTGGCTGTCCCACAGGCAGGTACAGCTGAACAGGGGGATTTCCAGTCCTGAGGACTCTTCAGCATCACATTATCTGTAAGTGCCTTTGCTTTTGACACTTCCAGATTTGTAACATAAGGAGAAGTAAATGCAGTCAAATCAAGGCTTATTTCTGATTCTTAATAAATTAATTTTCTGCTTAAATAGGGCAAATTGCTCTGGGATGGAATGACCTGAATAAATTCCTTTCAGAAGGCTCTTTTAATCTGTGAAGTCAGCTGGCAGTCCAGTTACATTTTTCTAGCAGAGATGGATTGTATTTGGATTTCATACTATGATATTCAGCTGGAAAAGAAAAAAAAAATGGGAAAGGTTTTAGTTTTCATGCTACCTAGTTGCTGCAGTCCTCAGCTTAAGGAGATAGGTATCAGCAAGGCTAGAAGACAGTACCATTTATCAAGGTATGGGGTTTTTCTAAGAGGGGGAAAGTTTCCAACTTGGTGCTTTTGAAGAACTCTGAAATCTTACCCTGAATCCCAAGTAATGCTATTTATTGAAACAAATCCGTATCTGTTCCATTTTATGCATGTTAACACCTACCTGTGTACATTTGAAGTTGATAAAGGAGGGCTGAATATGGTTTTATGAGCATGGTTGATAGAAAACTCTGTCTTTATCTCCTTTTTCACTTAAGCAGTGAAAATCAATGAAGTTCTTAACAAAATACTTGTTGAGGTTTCAGACTTCTGGCTAGAAGAAACTTGAACATGCTTTCACTTCTTTGTAATAATTGAAATATCTTGCTAACATCTCTGTCATTATATTTCTCTACAAAATGGGTAATTCATCCTTGGTTAGTTTGCTAAAAAACATACAGCCTTTGCAAAGTCAGATATTTGTGTTTCTGTCTTGACATTTCTCTCCTCAGCTTTTACAGGGAAAATGTGTCACTCATTTATTTGTGCAACAGAGTTGTATCTTTTGAAGTGCTTACTGAACTGACTCTGAAATGCTGGCAGTGGATGTGGCTGTTGTAGATGTTGCTGTCAATCCTCCCCTACCAGTCTCAACACTTTTTTTTGGCAAACTGTGGGAGAACTATCAGCATATGCTTGTAAACTGTGGAAATTTGATCATGCTCTGTGCTTAGTGAGTTTCTTTAAACATGGATGGCCTGTGTTCTTTGGTGGGAGTATGGAATATTTAAAGCTATGCAAATCCAGTTATGGATTTTATGGAACTACCTTGTTGGGGCTGTTTTGTCTTGGAACCCTGGTTACTGAGAATTTTAGACTTTCTGTGCTGACAGGCACTGACCCCCAAGAGAACACTGCATTTGACCTGAAACTGTAGAGAAAACTTCCAAAATTGAATGATAGAACTAAGATTAGAAGAGTGTAGTTTAATTAAAGTGTGTAATATCACATAGTAGAAAACTTTAAGCTTAAAGTTTTAGAATATAGTAATATGTATATGTAAAAACATAAGTTTTTAGGCAGAAGCTAGTCCTTCTTCACCTTCTTCTTCATAAGTCTAAGTAGTATTGTATAATTAGATAGAAAAGTCCACATTACAAGCCACAAGTAGTTAGTTATTAAGTTAAAAGTAATTTAAGTGTCATTTCTTAATTAGACAACTTATCATTAAAAAGCCTTATAGAAAGAGAAATACATCTCCATTTTGTAGTTTGTTGGTACAGTACTGTAGAACTCACAGTCTGTGAGACTATAATATAAATAAAAGCAAATAAACATCCAAATCCAAAGAAGAAATATCATCTCGCACATTTAATCCCAACCCTAGCAAAAAGAAAGTAAAAAANGAACCAAATTATCCCTTATTTTAACCAAATTGTATTGTCAATATTTCAGGTGTATTCAATTTTGTATATGTGTAAGCTACTTAATTAAAATTGCTGCTACATTTAATTTTGTTTGGGTTTTTTTATGGGATAATTGGGCAAATATAACAGGTGTCTGGGGAAAGCATTCAGGTAAGTGCAATACAGAAAGCAGAAGATGCCCAAATGGTTGTTGATGTCATAAAAAGGATGGGAAATACAGGGTATTCTTTTTTGCATTAACAGCTTCTGTTTTGGGAGGGAAATTTGTTATCTGTGGGCTGGGGTAGAGGAATCCTCAGTAACCATGCACATGCTTGTTAACAATGAGCAAGTATTGATCTGTAGATCACCAGTGGAGTCATATGTGTAGTTATTCAAATTAAAACCAACTGTCCCTGTGTCCATTAATGCATTTCAGCTTGAAAAGAGAGTTCCTTGTGGTGGTTAACCTTGGGCATGCCTGACTGAGTGCCATTCCACAAGGTGTGCTTGCATTGCCTCCTCAGTCTGTAGGTTGTAATGAGCCTGCAGGACCAGGCTTTCCTGTGCTTGGGGAAGCATAGCTTGGAGTCTTTTTTCATCTCTTATGAGAGAACAGGATTCTGCCCTTTAAAGACTTTGTTTGGCTTTGAGGTAAGCCTTTAACTTTCTTTTTCCCCAGTGATTACCAAAGAGAGAGAATGTGCTGCATCCAGTGTGAATATTAACAAAAACTTGAGTGATTGGGGTTGACTGAGGGTTTTGTGGTGACTTCAGAGGCTGAGCTCAGCACAGGCATGGCTGGAGGGTGTGAAGGACCCGAGTGTGCCAGTGCTAACTAAAAACCACCAGAGCTAGGAAATGACAGGCCTAGAGGCCAAGCACTGCCACTGAGGTTTGGCAAGTCCTGTAAATGTTGGTGTTTCAATAGACAGGAGGAGCATGATACTGGTGTGTTTGGACTGGGGCTAGTTGCAAAATCAGGTGTTTCTAAAACGTGGGGACGCTTAGCTAAGAATTGGTTTTGAGTGTTTGGGTTTTTTTCCATAAGATGTACCCTTTCTTGCCAGAAAAACTGTTTTGTTTCAAGTGGAAACAGGAGCTGGAAGTCAGAAGAGGAAGAGAACAGCAGGAATGGAAAGCAAATTGGTAAATTCAGCCTGCTGTTGTGTTTATGGTGTGTGATGGGCCCTATGGAGCCTGATTAGCACATTCCCAGCAGACAGAGCTGTTTGCACAGTGGGAGCAGTGGCAGGATTAACCTGAGCTCACTCTGGATGCAGAGTGCTGAAAAAGCCTGAGCAGGGGGCAATCATCAAGCTGTGTTTAATGAATCTGGTAGTGGTCACTCTCTTGCAGGGAGATCAAAAACAGAAGCAAAGAGCTGCTGTGGTTTTAAGGCTTTTCAAGGAGCATCGGATTGAACTTTCATTGAACAGAAAGAAAAACATTAATTACATCACCCTTGTGCTGATGTTATGTATTTCAGCCCCTGGTTAAAAAAAACCAACAAAACCAGCTACAAACAGGGTAAGAAATATTAACACTGGAAATGGGGTCTCTAATTACTGGAGGAGTGAGGGTATTGCTTATCCTTTCTCTAGAGTCAGAACTAACTATCATGAAGAGTTGATGAAAAAAGGATTTAGGTGTATTTTTCATGGTAGAAATAGGGAGACCTTGCAGAATCCTCTGTAGCACTTTGTCCTTTTTGGATATGGTAAATCTGGGAGGGAACAGAAGCTGAGGAATGGAAGAGTTATTTGACAATCACCCCCTCTGCACGTGTCAGGAACACCAATTAAAAAATAGCTCTGTAAAATAGTTGCTTTCCTAAAGGTCCATTTTAGCTTAATGAAGTCAGTTGTTACTCAGCACATGGAGAACACCAGCTCAGAAAATTGAGTAATGATTGATCTAAGCTGTGTGTTAATTTTATCATACTATTGTCATTCCACCTGCCAGTGTCCTGAACACAATTAAGTGTACTCAGATCCTATTTTAGGACTGCTCTTGGAAATGAGTCAGAACAAATGGCTGGAACATTTTTGTTTTTTTTAATGAGAAGTATTGTGAGCCCTTTAAAAGCATGTCTGTAATAATCAGTAGCCATTGATTAAAGGGGGCTAGTCTGAAACACTGGTGCAGGCACTAAACTGTGCATTTCCTTCAGCTTTTGGTGTCCTACATCCTGATTTTAGGCATAAATGGCAACCAGGGAAGCAGTGCAGTAGCACTTTGTAGGAGGGCAAATGACAATGATAAATGGTAACACCAACAGTGATGTGTTTCACCTGTGGCAAAGTGCTGGGAATGTTGATTGCTGACTTGGAGGTGCTAGTGGGACACTTGATGCCCAGATTTATCTGGTACCTAGGTCTGGAGTGTGACATGTTATATGATGAGTGACTGGGAGTTGAGTACAATCTTCCTGCATAATGAGACTGTGGTTTAGGTGCATTTGATCTGACAGAGCTGGAGCTGTGTAAATCCAGCAGATGAAGGCTTGGGGTGGGAGTATTGCTGACCAGCCCAAAGCAAGATCGACAGGACGTTGTAAAAGCTGGGACTGTGATCTGCACCTTGGACAGGGCTTCATCACTTCAGCAAGAACTGCAGAACTAAGCACTTCATTCACAGCACTGCAAAATCTGCATGTGCTCTACCAAGAGCCTGCTTCATTACACTTTCTCTTTTCAAAGAAGTTTTGCTTTATTTCAAGGAACAATCTCTGTTTATTAGATTATGCAAATAGAAGAGTCATTCTGTGCTTCCCATAGAGCTTTCATCACAGTATTCCGTGATAGAAGAGATTGTATCCTTTTTCAGAGGTGCTACCTTTGGCAGTTTCTATTAAGCCAATAGATATTTTTATGAATAGTGAAAGTGATAACATTTCCTGGTTATGAATGAATATAATATCAGTAGAAAAAAATTTGTGACCTCTTTGCAAAGGAAGATGAAGTATTGTTGTTCTGTTAGAGCTCTTTGAAGGAGCACATTGAGAAAAAAGATCTGCTTGATGAGGTATTTTTATTTCCAAAAGCTTGGAAAAAGTCTTTTCACTGAAGGCTTCTAAAGCATCCAGGCTGTTACAGAATAAGCATTTATAGAATAATGTCATCTAGATAGTCATTGTAAATAAACAGAGAGTTACAGTTATTACTGACCAGATTTCATTACTGGAGGAACTAAGAGTTACAGCATTCACCATGCTCATAACTGACCTGGAAAATTTACTGAAGTAGGGAAGAAAGAGCCTGAGTTATTCCAGAGTGTTGAAATGACACTGATGCTGTGAGTGTCAAGAGTTGTAGAAAACACCATGAAGGAACAATGCAATGCCAGATGAAACTCAAAACTGGAGTTTCATCTTTTCATCTAATGTCCTGGCTAGCTGTATGTGTTGATGGGTTTTAAATCAGCCATTGTTGATTATGAAAGAGATTTTTGAATAATTTGGGGTAATTCTTAAAAAGTCAGCTCAGTGGTTGGGTAGCATGCAAGAGATTAACAGAAGGTTAAGAGTTACTTGTGAGAAGAGTGGAGAAGGCAATATGCCACTCCTGGAATGCTCAGCTTGAAGGGAACAGGAGAGGGCACAGAATTCCTGCCAGGGTGTGTTGGAGCAGGGAAGGGCAGCCAGGGGAGCTCAGCACTGTTAACCAGCCTGTGTGGAGGAGAGGGGAAATGCCAAAGTCCCTCTGCTTCATGGACGGGCTGAGTGAGGAGAGCAGGGCAGATATCTATGAAATGCTGGGCTGTTGAGAGGAGGGGGATGAGGACAGGGAGTGCTGTAGAACAAAGAGTATCCAGTGGTGTTTCAGTCCTCCAGAGGCTGAAAGATGGGGAAATGGCAGAGTAGTGCTCCCGTGTGGGTGTGCTGAACCATCCCAGAGCAGGCAGGGCTGGCTTGGTGCTGATGCCTTGTGAAGGCTGACCTAG
>VYZP01045068.1:8123-118373 GCA_013400635.1 Hypocryptadius cinnamomeus
ACACACACACACACACACTTGGCCCTAACAGGCCAAGGAAACAAAACATCCTCACTCTGGATAAACAATCTCTAGATTGCATTCTACTTTGGCACAACACAGGCACAGCAAGTGATAGAATTGTGTTTTCCCTCTCTCTGATGTTCAGAGAATGTGAAACCCAGAAATATTCTTGGGAAGAATTGTGCCTTGCTTTTCTCTATGAAGAGAATGTGGCAGCATAAAGGCATCAAAAAGGAGCAGGTCCCCTTGCCTGTTTATTTCAATCCCCAGCCCAGTGCAGCCAGCTGGGGGCTGTTCACATTGCCTGGGGCAGTGGTTTGCTAAACAGTGCCTGGAAGGTGAAATCAAGGCAGACTGTAGGATGGGGGAGGTTTCTGCAGAGATGAGCACCAAGCTGTGAGAAAAAGAGGTTTGTTCAGCATTTCTGGATATTGTGGGAATTGTAGCAATTATGTACTGGGCTGAGAAAAGAACTGCTGGCACCTCCATATTCATGGCTGTGCCTTGTTATTCAGTGTCATCAGGATCATCTAAAGGTGTCAGCATGGTCTTCACCAGGGTCTGGGTGCAAGTGTTGTTAATGTCAATACTACTTTCTTTGAAAGAACCTTCCTCTTTTGGCTCTTCACCCTGCCAGTCTTCCATTTGAGAGAGTCCAGCAGAAAATGATATGAAGGTTAAAAAGCTTGTTTGCTTTCATTTAAAGAAAGAACTTGTGAAGCTTTGGACAGAAAAAACGTTTCCATTTTAACATCTGCTTTTCCCTTTGTCAGTGTGTGATGTGGTAATTCATACAAATGTGGCATTTATATTTTGATTTTTAAAATCAAGAGTCAGCTTAGCAAGGACCCAGATTCTTGGTCATTTTGAGGTTTGGATGATGTTTTCTCCCTCTTTCCCACACCATACCAACCTATCTTCCCAGGCAGAGGCAGTCACTAGGTCATTTTATGTCCCATTGTGCTGTTTAATACTTTATAAACCACCTGTCTCTTAAAGTACATCATACATATGAAATGAAAATTCCCTTCTGACTTTTGTTCTTAACAAAACAGAGGAAACAAATCAGAAACAAACTTATAGGCCCTGATTCTTGCATGGCACAAAATTGTTCCATCTTGTATCTTCAGGTTTTTTTCCCCACCTCTCTGAAATTCTCTTACCTACTGACACAGTGAGAACTACAAGCTGTGAAAAATCAGTATTTATGTTATACATTTTTGACAAGCCCTGGTATTATCCAGGGAACAATCCATTACTTACATACCGAGAGATGAGAGCATGTGCCTTTAACTCATGTTAACTCACCATGATTTCAAATATAAACACTTCACAGAAGTGGGTGAGGAGAATTGAAGGCATTAGGATTCTGTCATGTCCATTTACAGTCAACCTTCACATTGTAGTCTACTTCTGAAAAATAAGGAACAGTGGGGTTTTGATCCAGTCAGTGTTGGCTGAGCTAGACAGCTGTTTTGCTATTGAAAGATTTCAAAGAAACTGCTTTTTACTGCAAAATATTTTCCAGGAGGGAAATATCCTCCCAAATCTTTTAAGGAACCGCTAGATCCTAAGTTAGATCCAATTATAATAACAACTGGTTACCTGGGATCAGATTTGGGCAAGCCTCTAGGACAGAAGCCTAGATGGATTTCTGGACACACAAAGGTAGCCAGGTCTCTGGTGAAATTAGAGCTTGTTTTCTTGAGATGTATTGCTGGCTGATGGAGTGGGATTTCCATGATGAATTTTCAGCCCCAGAATTAGCCAGGCTGAGGTGGCAGGAGTGCTGAGGACCATATCTGCCCTAGCCAAGGGTTGCAGGGATGGTCTGGGTGAACAGAGGCAACAGCAGCCCTGCCTGGAGGCAGAGCTGAGCTGGGGTCCCCTCCCCTGCCAGAACCCACCTGGGCAGGCTGATGGAAGCATTACCTCTCCTGAATCCATCACTCAGAGCCCTTCAAAGGCCTGAGCACCACTGTGTGGTCAAGGGCATGGACTGCTGGGATCCCCTTTGACCTCACAGGACAGCCAGGCTGTGTTTAGAGTCACCCTGAGTAACCATAAACAAAGAGAATTGCAAACTGGAGCACTCAGTGTGAGCAGGTCACTGAGCCCAGAACTTGGGTTGGGTTTTGAAGCCATGGAGGATGGATCCTCCTTGCTGTTCCCTCTGTGCACGCCAGCCTAAGCGCCTTTTTTTTTGGAAAATTTGTCATCTTTACCCTCTTGTCTTCACATCTCTGACCACCGAATCACTGCTGGAGGAGAGAATCACAACTTTGGGGCAGCAAGCCCTGACCCTGCCTATCTCAGCTCATAAATGCTGCACAGTTTGATGAACTGCTCACACAGGGAAAGTTTCTGATGTGGCTGTGTGCTTGCAGGAGTAAGACCCAAAGCAAATCAAGTCATCCATGACATCAAGACACACTTGCAAAACCAATTTTAATCAATTACAACTACAATTGCATGCTGAACAAGCTGCAACTGGGTTGTCTTATGTACCAGCTGATCATATTGGGCATGTAAGATTAAATTAAAGTTTTCTAATTGCGTTTAGGAACATACAAAATACTACAGTCTAAAGTGTATAAAATTAATTCTTCAGGCGTAGCCTAATTGGATGGAAATTGATTTATCATGTTTGGACCAAATGAGCCAGCAAGGCATGACTAGTACAGGCGAGGTAAGGAGAACAACGTCTGTGTCAGTAATGCTTAGAGAAAAGAGAATGTCTGCAAGAAATGAAGGATGTTCTGTTGAAAAGTCTCTCTGAAGAGGGAAGAAATGATACATTCATAGTGTTCCATTGTTCATACATACAAAGTGACTGAAAAGCCTTTGGTTGTTTCTGAAACTCCAGGAGATAGTTAGGTCAGCAAGGGAGGGAGAAATTTACTTTTTTAGGCTTTGTAAATATTATTGGTCTGTAAAAGGAGATTATCTGCTGATCAAGCCATTATACTAATGCATTGTCAAAATGGGGATAAAATTGCTCCTTTGTAAGAGTTGTGCAGAATCTTTAGGCAGCCAGGCACCCGGGCCAGGCTGGAAGGCATCATAGGAAAGGGCAGCTTCTCCGTAGGAAACAGCCTATTTTAGACTAGTTTCCATATCTTTTTAAGTTCTCTAAAGACCTGATTAAACTCTGTAGCACTTGCCTATAGTAATGGCACAGAAAGCTTTTGAATTTATCTCCCTGATTCACCTTTTGCATAAGGAGAATATTCCCTCTCATTAACACACATTCAGCCTTATTTTGGCTGCCAGCCTGAGGAATGCACTGGCTGGTGATCTGCAGGTGTGATGGCCCAAAAAGCACTTGCCAGGGAAAAATGTGTGCTGGAGACTGTGGGTAGGTGACAGGGACCATTTGTGGGTTATCTGGGCAGAGCAAAGGTGGAGATGGGGTGCCAATGTTCTGTGCCTGCCATGCACAGTCCCATATCTGATTGAATGCTTTGCAGTGTGAGAAAGCACAAAACATTGTGCTCTAACACCAAATGCATCAATTTTTGTAGTTTACTGCTGTGTTGGGAGGACAGGAGTGTGGCAGCCACAGCCTCTACCTGGGCTGTGGGAGTGGGGAGCTGTGGGCTTTGAGGAGAACCTTCCCTAGCTCAGACAGAGGCAGGGCAGAAGTGCTTGCAAATAACATTTAACATTTGTGAATTCAGGACACAACCTTCTTTATTCAGTAGTTCCCTTTTTGGAGGCAAAGGAAATGTCAGCAATAATAGAAATGAGTGGTTCTGCTGTTGTCCCCCTCCTAAGGGCTGGAGGTGTTATCTTCCCTCTGTCTCAACATCCACTTATGAGGGACTGAATATTTTCCATTTACCCAAATACTGTATCAGAAAAGAGGATTTTCATACTGAACCAACTGATTCAGATTGCCTATTGTACATGTTCAAGAGATGCTTAATTCTATTAATAATATGAGTAAAATTAAATTTACTTATCGCAATGAGAGGAAGAAGAATGAAGTTTATTAAATCTCCCCACCAAAAGCACTGACTCACTGAAAAGAACAAGTCTTCATTAAGAAGAAGCTGATTTGCTGTAAGGAATTGCTTTGCTTGTGTAAACGGCTGTGAGCAGCACACAGAATGGCTCCTGGAGAAGAATAGAGTTGTGCTTTCTTGAATTTTATCCATATAAGTTCTTGTTCTTCTGCTCTCCTGAGAATGAAATGGAAGCTTTAAGTGATGCCTCAGGTTTTAGCTTTTCTATTATTCACATTCTGTGCTGCTTTAGTGGGTGGGTCTGGGCTTCATATTATGGGATGGTGAGCTCTCTGCACAGAGCAGGGAGACAACAATTCCTTCTCTAGCTGGGGGCCAAGGACAACTGATCCAAATCTCAGGCCCAAGAGTACAAACAATGTGGAATGAAGAGAGAAAAACAAGAAGGATGGGACTGCATGGGCTAAAGCTGTAATTGACAATTAACTCCAATATGCAAATGGACCAAAACTGATAAAAGTGAGAGACCCCGTGACTGTTAGTGCATTTTGTGACCATTTTGGGTTAACCTGGGGTGAACAAGAACCCTGGCTGGGCTCTTGTGCTGCCCAAGGTGGATCCATTGAGGCCTCCTACTAAATCCCTACTTTAGTCTTTACCTCTGCCTAGTCTCTGTTCTAGGTCAGCCTTCACAAGGCATCATAAGCATCTGGAGGATTTGGGGTATAGACACTGAAACTGAGGGGAGACACCGCTGCCCCTGCCAGGGAAGGTCCAGTGCTCACCTTTGTGATCTCACTGGGCAGCCTGCCCAAAGGCCAGGGAGCGGCTGAAGGATTCATGACTTTCTGTTTGATCCCTTTCTGCCAGAGAGGACACAACATTTCTGGGCAGGTTGTTCTCAGCATAGCTATGAAACAGCTGTGGAAAATTCATACGCTCCCAAAGTTGGCCCTGACCTTGCAGTTCATTTTAGGGTACCTTGTGAACCTTGTCAAGCAAATATTGTGCAGTAAAGCAGGAAAAAGGGCATGGATTGGCTTTACTTCCATTTCTTGTTAGTTTTCCCCCTATCTGTGAGTTTCCAGAGGAAATTTAGGCACAGCAGTTCTTGTCTGCTGGCTTCTTGGAGCACCAAAGCACAGTGTAAAGCAGGATGCAGCAAGGGCTTGTGTGTCTCATGTGCAATGCCTTTACAGCACTCCTGTGTGACTGTACTTTAAGCCTTGTTGTTAAGGTCATTGACATGCCAAACCATCCACAGCTGCACAAAGGAAAAAGTGGGATATTCCCCCTTTTAACTTTGTGGCCTATTGGCACTCTGCCTGAATGATATTTTTCCATCAGGAGGGAGAACCTGGCTGCTGAGTGCCGCCAAATATGATGGGGAGCCTGTGGCACATAGCAGTGCTGCAGTGCAACAACATACTCTGACAAAATTTCAGTGAGTAGATGTACACTTCACACCCAATTTCTTTTTAGAAAATCATCTTCAATATTCAAGGTGTTGTTCTCCTTTGCTCAAAGGAGAACAGCCTTTTGCTATTTCTAAGAGATGCATTTAAATTTTTTAGTCAGTGCTGTCAAACACACAATATCATTTGGTAATATGGATTTATGTTCTAGATGTATGTGGCCAGAGCCCAAAGTGTGCCATGCCATGGCTTGGAAATGGGACATTTCCTGCCCAGCCAGGCTGTGCTTTGTGGTTTTTGGGAAGGCAGTATCAGTGCAACTTTGCAAGCTGAAGATGCACCACTAGTGTAACTGTGCAAGGCTTCTCCAAAGCCACTGGATCTGCTGTGCTTTACATCAGTTGTGGATCATCCTCAGAGCCTTAAAATGTTCCTCTAAGTGACTCTGAGCCCATCCTCTCCTCAAGTAAAGCTGGCCCAGAATAGAAATTGAAAAGCAAAAGAAAAAGGCCAGAGACAAACACAGATCAGAGCAATCTGATGCTGTAAAAGGAAATCCCTGTGGAGGCTTCCGGGATTATTTAAAGGAGATGGTAAATGACTCAGAATAAAAACATAACACAGTTCAGAATCACCAGCTGTGTTTTCCTTCCCACGATCTGACAGTGCTTGTGTGCTGTGTCTGACAATGAAAACAGAGCAAAATTCTGCTGCTGGAGTTCATGGGTTGCCAGATCTCTGGACAATGAGACACCTGAGAGAGAAATTATCCCTTGGACAAGGGAGAGACCTCCTACCTGACTCCTCCTCAGCAGCCTGTTTTGGGGTCAGTGAGTCCCAGTCTCATGGATTCACTGATGTTGTAAGGAGCTCCACGTAGATGATGTTGTTATAAATGCTCAGTGATAGCTGCTACAGAGGTGACTAATACATGTATCAAATGGTTATGTGCATAATGGGAGCTGACACTGTAAGGCATTCATAAGCAGCCTGTGCCTCTGCTGGTCTCATAATAATCTGTGCAAATTGATTAGCTACTTATCCAAACACCCTTTACCTAACCCTTTAGAAGCTGTTCATAAATATACCTCTGATACAAACCACTCTCCCTCAGCTGCTTTTCTGGCCTTGCACACAGTGCAAGAGGAATCAAGTGCATTAATTCCTTGCAAGTCCAGCTGCTGATAAGCACAATGCTGAGTTTGCATGTGATTCAGTGAGGTTTCTGTGGGACCAGGAGCTGGCTGTATGTGCAATTGCTCCTGGTCCACACACATCACTGCACACCAGCACAGGGCTGCTCTGGCACAGGAAGTAGGGCAGGATGTGCCCAGTAGCACAGGATTTCTCCCAGTAGCTTCCCATCACTTGCACTGTGCTGCAGGGGGATGGCTGGCTGCTGGCACTTTGGACCTGTTTCACACAAGCCACGTTTGCAGCACTAGGACTGGAACCCCAGACATCTGAGAAGGAAAAGCCCGTGTGATGGGATGCCCTGATACATCTGCCAGCACTCCTTGTGCAGAGACAGAGCACTGTGCCTGATCTGAGAGCTCCCTCTCCTTCCCCTGGCCCTATTTCTCGGGCATCCCTTGATCACCATCAGCCTCTTTGCTCAGCCCCTGGAGCAGCTTCAGCTGCATTGGCTCTCCCTGCCACTCTGCCCTGCTGCTGCCCTCAGTGGGAGCTGCCCTGTCCAAACCAGCCCCACAGAGCCAGGGCTGAGGGCACAGCTGCGATCAGGCAAGGTGGAGCTGCATCCTCCCTCCTCAGGTGGACGGGCTTTGCTTCCCAAGGGGTGTGGAAGAAGTTTTANTATTCCAATAAGCACTTTGTTCGTCTCTCATGACCAATGAGTAAAGTGTAAACTTATGAGCTTTGTAAGAATGCATAAAAAGCATGCATGCTAGAATAAAAACAGTTTGAAGCTTTCTGAAAATGGAGTGTGTTGTTTTGTATTGTCTCTGTCTCTACCATGACAAAGGAGTTTCTGCAGACACAGTGCCTTTGGCAGCTCCCTGTATTTTCCAGCTGTTTCCTTACCAGTTTCAGGCTGAGCAGGAATGAGCTTGGAGCATGGGCATTTAGCACTGAAGGGAGCAAATGCAGAGCTAAATCTTCTGCTGATGGAAATCAGTCCAGCCCCACTGCTTCCTAGAGCTGTGGGAGCTCCTGCCATTCACATCAGCTGAAAATCTGTTCTGGAAGCTGCCCTGAAGGCTCTGGAAGGTGTGGTTTCTAGTCCCAGTATGGTTTTCTCTTTGCTGAGACAGCTAAATGTCCCAGTTTTCCATAGGATGATGTTCATGGCTAGCAGGGACTAAATTCTTCTAGTTACCATGAACCATGCAGGTGTCATGACTGGGATTTGCCAAAATGTGCAGCATGAATATGGTGACTGTATTATGGAAAAATTACAAGGTGGGAGAAAAAGGAAGGGAAAGTATTTTCATTATGAAAGATGCTGTTGAAAAAAAACAACGTGACAACCCCACACTTTAATTAAAAGAAAATTACCCGCAAATTTTAGCCATCTCTAGAAATGGCTCCTTGCAAAGCAGCATGAAGATTTCACTGAAAACCAGTGATTTTCATCAATTCAGAGAAATTTTAACATTTCCAGTTTTTAATAACTCTGCTGATGCAGGTGGCTCATGCAAAAACAGGCCATAACAAAGCTGTTTCAAAACCACTTGAAACAATTTCAAGAGGGATTACTGCAAAAAACCACATCTATTACTCACTGAAACTCTTTTTAAATATCTGTCCATATTATCTGGTGAGACACTTCAAACATGTGAATAGAGTGGTCTCCATGATGGCAGTGGTAGATCTTGCCCATCAAGGACATTCTACCTCATTTCTCTTTTCCTGGGTCTCAGCAGGCCCTACACAGGTATTGATCCCTCCTTTTTACTCTCAGGACTTAACTAAACAAACCAGGGCTGTCTTGACTCCTTGACATTTGTTTCCCCTCTTGCAGGAATATCTACACAGTGGCAAGCCATCTGTGATCAGGCAAGATTTATTGTTCCACTGATTCCTGGAACTGAAAATATTAATGATGTAAAATATTGATTTGAAAAAACAAACCTCTGAGTTGCTCAATGAGCCTCTCATCCAGGCACAATGCTAAGATGTCCATCCATATTCCATTTTCATATTTATTGGTAAGTGAAAAATCAGGCATGTCAAGCTGTTCAATTTCTAAAGTGAAGTACTTCTCTCCCTCAGATGCACATGAATAATTCTCATTAACCTTCAAGGGATTAATGCAGTTTCTTGCAAATGGCTGCAATATACAGTATTTAATATTTATGCTTTCCATATGGCTGCTGCTGTCATACATTCTTGTCAAACATGCTGCACAGTTAATGATATTTTAACTAAACGTGATCCGGAAGACCTGGATGTCTGAGGGACACTTGTGCCCATCTCCATTTTTATGGATGCTATTTGAGCCTCATAAAAAAATTCCTAAAGAGATTAAATCAGCTGCTCTACCTAAACATGCTGTTCAGCTGCCCTTAAAGCAGAGCTAAATGTGATGTTGTCAGGTGGGATCCAGAGCCAGTGAGCTCTGTAATATCCACACAGAACCCAGAGTGCCCGAGAGACACAGAGCCACAGAATCATCTCAGAGTGGTTTGGGTTGGAAGGGAACCTAAAACTCCTCTCATTCCACCCCCTGCCATGGGCAGGGACGCCTTCCACTAGCTTGCTCCAAGCCCTGTCCTACCTAACCTTGAACAATTCCAGGGCTGGGGATCTGGAGGCCAGAAAGAATTCACACCCCTCCCCTGGAGGGAAAACCCCTCAAGCATAACCACCTTTGTTAGGGTGAGGAAAAAGGCTTCTCCCAGCATGCCTTGCTGTGACATGCAGATTCCATGTATCCCATTGGCCTTCCCCCTGGCTCCACCCCTGTGCCCTCATCCCATTGGCCCTGGTGTTCTGCCCTGCCCCTCGCGATCCCCATATAAACCCTGCTTTCCCTCCTGAGTGGCTCTTTGTTCCTGGACCCTTTTGGAGAAGAAGCTCAATAAAGGCTCTCCTTGGAACCCCACATGGAGACCCCTTGTTCTGCATCTCCTGGGTCCCAGAAGAGCTGAAAGCACCCGGGGTGAGCACAGACCTGCCTGTGCCCCTGAGGTGTCTTTTTCCTTTCAGAAGATCACAGCACTCTGAACAATGCCCGCTGTGACATGGGGTAGGCTAGAAAATGAGCTGGGAACAGTTTCCAGGTTGGAAAACAGAGCAACAGAGGGTAAAAGTAACCTGGCCAAGGGCCCAGCATGCCAGTACTAGAGACTGGGAGAAAACAGTGGTGTGTGCTCTGGTTAGACCCTGCTGTCCATAGGATCCCTGTACCCTGTGCTGTGGGAGTCTCTGACTGGGGGCAATTCCTATGGGGCCACGTTCCACCCATGGGATGAGTGGAAAGATTGCTTTTCACTCACACTGATCCCATGGGCTAAGGCTGTATCTGTTAGATCAGACTGAGGGATGCTGTACACTGTATACCTATCAGTGATGAAGCAGTTTTAAACATTTTATTAGCATTTTCCCCCCTTAAATTAAGTTTGATACATTTTTAAAAACACAGATACAGATTTTATCTGAACAAGTTTACTGGAACTATTCAAAATAAAGCAGGAACTTTATTGCAATCTTTGCATTCCAATTTTCCTGTGATCAATTGCATGTTCCCTCATTGAGAAACATATCACTTCATTTTCATTCCCTTCTTTGCCACCCCTTACCTCAGAAATGAACATATTCAGAATTTCTCTTCAATGTCAAGGCAAACTTCGAGATTTTCACAGTTGATTTTGAGTAGCCTTGCACAGCTCTTCAGTGAAGAAACCAGACAGTGGGAAACACTGGCTGTTTCTCTCATTTATATGTCCATGCATTGCTGCATAAGGAGAGATGGTCACAGACTGCAGGCAGGAAACCTCCTGCTCCTGGGAGTGTTTGAGCTTGGCCCAAACAGTTCTGCCCAGCTCCCATGGAACAGCTCTACCCCAGAGCTCAGCCTGCTAAAGCCATCAAAAGAAAAAGCAAACAGTTTGCTACAGCTTGCTGTTTAATGGACTAAAAATCCTCTATCAATCAGAACTGTAAGCATTTCTTCCAAAACTAAACACTGACTTCCATGCTAAAGGGAAAGGACCTGTAAAATGTTGGTGATGCTCGTGGTTTGGGGAGCAGGGTCAAGGCTTTTGATGACAAATGACTGCACAGAGAGAGAGGACAACCTGCCAAGTGGTAGGTGCCCATTGTCACGACAAGGTTGTCATCACAAGTGAGGATGTGACCTCCTCTAGAACATCTAAACCATTCATCTTTCAAGCCTAAAGCAGAAGGAGTTAAACCAAATAGATTTGAATAGGCAAGAAGGTGAAGCACTGCCTTGAGATGAGATCTGTAACACAGGCTGAAGAGGGAGTGAGAGGCAGGGCTGTGGACTTGAATTGCCAGCGCTGTGGATGCTGATAATTTCTGGCCCACTCAAAGCATCTAAAGTGGGTTTTTTCTTAGTTATAATTATAGACACACTTCCATTTTAGGGTCATCCAGTGCCAAGCGGGGTCATCACAACTCATTAAAGTAAAATTAGCCTCTGCATCTTTGCCCTTCTTGCACCAAACAAAAAAAAAGCTGTCTGTAATAGTACAGGATGTGGCCTGTGAGTGTGCCCATAATTAAAAGGTTGAGCTACTCTTGTAAACAAATTACCATGAACAAAGGGGTTTACAAATGCTGGCTAATTGGTTTGGATTCCCTAAAGCTTTTAGCTGTTTTTTAATTCAATAACACAGTGTAAATTTTCTAGCCTGGAAAGTCTAATAGGAATTGGCAGAAAACTAAATAATTGATATTGTCAGCGATTGCAGCCCTCCGATGTTATTGTCTGCCAGTAAGCAGGACTGCCGTTATTTCCTGAGAGGATAAAGAACTGCTTTTAATGAATTAACAATATAAATGGTAGACAGCTGGCTTTCAGCAGCAGCTCAGGAGGAAATGTTTCAAGTTGAGGCTATAGGACCAGTGAACAAAATCCTTCAGAGAGTGACTTGATGAGAGACCTGCTCATCCCACCTCCTGCTGAGGGCCCAAATCCCTTTAGCTTTATTCCCCACAGACACCCCAGTGAAGCCTTGGGCCTCACTTCCAGAGCTGGAGGGAACAGGAGCCAGCTGAGCACTGAGCAGGTGCTGGTGGGGAAGGGGAGGGTGCCTCAACCCACACCAGATGCAGCTGCTGGGAGGGTGGTGGGGGAACAGCTTCAGTGGGGAGCAGTGGAGGGCAAACAGGCAGCCCTTGGTGCCATCCCAAGGTGTGGAATGTGTTCTGGCACTGTGAAGGCTTCCTGAGGAGATCCTACCAGTCACACAGTGTCTGGTGCCAGCTGGGCAAACTGGTTTGAGAAAGTCTGGGCTGTCCCTCACCAGTGATGGTTGCTAGGTTTTGACCATGGCACTGCTGAGCTTCTCCTGGTCCAGGGGGTGTGGGAAATTCAGGACTCCTGGACAACTGACCAATACGATTAGGCAGAAGCTGTTTATTGTTTACATTAAACACTTATTAATACATTCTAACTCTACTGTTAGAATTCTAACTCTACTGATCACTGACTTCTTATTGGTGCCTTTGCTTGTCCACGTGTTCTGCATGCACCTCTCAGAATGTGTGATTGGTTATAGTCCAGGTGGCTCACAGCTCTCTGTTCTCTATTTCTTGTGGTCTTGGAATTTGGTTTTTTAGCTTCTTCTTTCATATTTTAGCACAGTTTATGTCTTAGCAACCTTGATGAATTCCAGAGGGCCCTGAGAAAATTCTGATAAGAACAGTTATAAGGGAAATGGCTGGTGCACACTGCAGTCTGAGTTGTTCAGATACATTGGTACACAGGGAGTTTCTCCTGGGTTTTTGGTTTGTCTGGGGTTTTGTTTATACTTCTGTTAAAGCATAATTACCTAAGTCCCTGAAAGTGGAATGTGGTCACATGGTAAGCTAATATGTGTTTTAATCCACTTTGCCCACCTCTATCTTCATTGTGCTGGAAACTAGCAATGTGTAGAGCTCTGTGCAGCCTGTCTCCTGCTCTCCCAGCCTTTCTCAGTAGCAAAGTAACAAAATACAGTGGTGGGACAACGCTTGTGTCATACATAGATTTTTAAGTTGGTTTGTTGGGGTTTTTTTCCTTGCAAAAGTGAAGCATTTAGTCTCTGAAGAAATGTTTTCTTGGCTCAGTTCTTGTGGGAACCAGCACACTGCCTGAGTGCTCTTTGTGATCAGCCCCATGATCTCTTCTACCAGCACTTTATTCGCCCCAGTTTGTTATTGATTCAGGGCAACTCCAACATAGACAATAATGTGCTCTGACTCCATTATTCAGAAGGCTGCACAATTGCTTTATTAAGCCATACTATATTACACTAATACTATATTAAAACTATACTAAAAGGATACTGCACTAGAAAGATACTAAAGAAAAACCCATGACTGTCTCCAGTCACAACACAGCTTTGATCCAATTGGCCAATCAATCCAAACAACCATCACCAGTGTCCAATTAACAAATCACTTTGGGTAAACAATCTCCATAACACATTCCACATGTGCCAAACAACAAGAGCAGCAAGTAGAGATAAGAATTGTTTTCTCTTCTTCTCTGAGCTTCTCACTGTCTTCTCCAGAAAAAATCCTGGGAGAGAGAATTATGTCTCTCTCTGTTCAGAGAATGTGAATGCCATAGTCTGTCACCAGAGCAGGCTGCCTGCTCTGAGTAGAAGGTGTAAAGACCCATCCTCAACCCACTCCTCACACCCCTCTCCAAAGAAGAGCTTGGAGCAGATTGGTTTGGTCTCCACCAAAAGTTATTGTTTTAAAGCTATCAGCTGGTAGCAGCTGGATCTTGACCTTGCTTCTCAGCTGATATGATGAAAACAATTCACTTTCAAGGAGGCAAGCTGTTACCAGCTCTTCCAAAAGAGGTCAGACAGAGGGAGTATCAAGAAAAATCAGAGCAAACAGTGATTTGGGCCACAGCTCAGCAGAGTTAATAGGAAGGGAGAATGTGGAGGGAGCTGAAGTGGGCTTGAATACACAGGGCCAAGTCCCAGGCTGGCATAAACTAGTTAGGCTTTGAAGGCAATGACCTGATGCTGTGTATAGTGCCTGTGGATCCATCCTGGAGCAGCCTTGTCATTGCCAGTAACAATGGCAGAAAGAAAAGAGGACTCTTTTCCTTTTTATTATTCTCTATTTGTTGAAAAGGCATTGGTTTCCTCTGACAAAAACTAAAATAGCTTCATAGAAGGCCTTGGCAGCCTGGAAAATCTCAATAGCCAGTGTGAAGAGCACCTCATTCTTTACACAGCATAATGTACAGTAATGCCTCTCAGAGACCACATGAACAAAAGTAATGAGTTCCACAATTTTTTAAGGACACAAACCTTTCTGCTTTTACACCCATTTCCCTTCAGTACTCCCATCTCATACATGGCCTGAGACCAGTCCTTCCCTCCTGCCCTGTCTCAGGTATAGTAGAAAACTTTCCTTCATCCTCTGGAGAGGACAGGAACTCTTGGTCTCTGCTTGTCTATCCAAGTATCCTGATTTTACCCTAGGCTGCTTTTCTAGTGCAGGCTGGAGAAGGAACAAATCCATGTAAGTTGCTCAGCTTGCAGGTGATGGCACATTTTCTTTACCAGCCTTTTTCCTCTAAACCCCAGAAGAGTGATCAAACTAATGACTGCATTTTCTAGCAATAGGGGCACCTAAAATGCATTTAGATCCTGCAGAATGCTGAAAGCACTGCTATTTGTTATTGTTTATTATTGCCAGTGCTGCTGCTCTGGAGGATGTGTGGTGTACTCCAGGAGGTGTGTGCAGGGAGATGACATCACACTGCCTCCTGCAAGGCACAATTAGGTCAAAATAAATATCTTCAGGTGAGTTCAGTGAGTAGGTTTTTCTTCTGAAGCTGGGAATGTTTGTGCTTCCAGTGTACTTGGGAGAAGGAGAAGCTGGGGGTGGGAGAATTGGCATGACTTGGGTGTGTGTGGTTGATCAAAGAAGATTTAGAGCTGCCTGTGGGCAGAAAGCTGGGACAAACCTTGAGTGTTGGTAATGTTGAAACCCAACTCTTCTTAGGCCATCCCATTCCCCTCATCACCACAGCCCATGGTTTAATGTAGAGCAGAGACAGTGTGGCACCTAGGCTAGATTTATGATGGAAATGGGGCATATTGTCATCCAGAATGAAGGCTCAAGAGCTGAATTCTGAAGGTTCTCTAATTGAAGAAAAAAGTGCCTTCTCAATTAGGAAGCTCAGCTTACAGTCAGATGAGGTTTGCACAGAACACTGAGTTTTTGTTAATTCATGCAGAAGTACAGCTTTGGGGCCTGCAGGATACCCTCTGCTCCCATTGCAGGAATTCACCACACCCTGTGGAATTGCAGCCTAGTGGAACAGAGATTAAACTGAACTGTATTAATTCAGAAAAACAAATACACCTTTTTTCTTTATCTTGACAAGCTGCAGATTTATTTCCCTTGTCTAGACTTAGGGGCTTTGGTTCCCCATCAGTGCTCTCGAGCCACCCCAAATGCTGAAGAACAAAAATACTTTATCCACCACAGGACAGAGGATATTTGTTTCAGGCTTTTAGTGATTGAGCTGTTTGTGCTCTTATCCAAATGTTACCATCTGGGAAAAATGCAATTCTGATCCAGATTCTCATCTTGGAGTAAGTTGTGTGTTCAGTGGAGTCATGTGTGAGTTCCTGCAGATGTGAGTCTGGGTCCTGTGACTTTCCCAGCTCATTTTGAGGTGTCCTTGTGCCCCCTCTGTCTAGCCTGAAATGGGCATTACTACTTCCAAATGCCATTGGATGCAACTCACAGCTTCTCACAGAAGTAAAGTTCTCTGGGTACAGTAGCATGAAAATGTGTAAGCAGGAGTGTCACTGAGCACTTGTTATTTAACAGCCTTGTGGAATGGAATCCTGTCCTGTGGAGCCTGGCACTTCTGCTGTGGACAAATGCTTTCATTTTCTTCCTCCCTCACTCACCCTGCAGCAGAGTTCTGAGCTTGCCCAGCTCCTGTGGTTTGTGCAGGTGACTGCTCCAAAGGAGGCTGAAATGATTCAGCCATGGGCAAAGGGCTCAGTCTCTGGGGCTGCAGTGCCTTCCCCTCCCCGTGGGCAAGCTCCTCTCACACTCTGCTGGCCAGCACGGGTGGATCAGAGATCCTGCAGGACACAGCTCCATGTGGCAGGCTGCCCAAAGGCCTGGTGACATTGCCAGGTGACCTGAGCTAATACTGGCATCCTTGCAGTGGTTCTGCAGGGACAGGATGGCTCAGGAGGTGTAGACAGTGCAGGAAACAGCAGCTCTGGGCTGCCAGCCTGTCCCATGGGTTTGGACTGCAGAATGACTTAAGGGGTTTTCTTAGATGTATTAGCCAAGCAGGATGGTCTTTCTGCTTGCTCTTAGGAAGACAGAAATTGTGAATCTACAGGCAAGTATATAAAATGTTTAGGCTAAACAGTGGTGTTTAGGCTAAACAGTGGCTGGACTTTAATATCCATTTGCTGCTCCCAAAGAATAATGTTCAGTTGTGTGGCAGTGACATTTAAAGGGTCCTCAGCCAGTGTGTGCCCATCTGCCCAGGGTCTGGGTCACTGAGCTGACAGTCTGAGCAGACAAAGCAGTGTGCTCCCCATCTTACAGAATGTGGAGTTCACTGATATCCAGTCTCCTGCCAAAGGTTATGCAGAGAGATTGTCTCAGGACCAGCATTGAAATCAGGCCTTGGATTCCCAAAGCTGGGCTTTACACAGATGGACACATGGTTCAGCTGGTGGATCTAATGACAGGCAGGACTCAGCCTCCCAGGCTCAGGCAGCATTGAACAGAGCCAGAGGAGTGCTTGTGAGAGTGGAGGGCACCCAGAAGACCTCTGGTGACAGCCAGGCTGAGCCCAGCAGCCAGATCAGTGGTTCTGGTTCTTCCATACTTGTCCTGTAGATTTTTCCTGAGAAAATAGAGCAGAAATCAGCCTGGCTCAAACCAGTCCTTCCAGCAGCATTCCCTCTGCTGCTGAGATTATATTGCTTTTATGGGTGCACTGGTGTGCTTTCAACTAAGAAAGACTGCAGCTCACAACTTAAATGTCTCTTCAGACACATGATTGGCATGCCTGTATATTGAGTTGCAGGCAAAATACTGCTGCTACAGTGAGTCTGTGACTAAAAACAGCCCACCCAGGCATGGGAAGGGGGTTTGGCAAGGGCTGGCATTTTGGGGACAATCCAGATCCTGGCAGCCCTCAAAACAGCAGCACTCTGAACTGTCTGGAGGCAGCAAGACCAGGAATCTGCCCATGCTGGGGTCTCCTCCTGCCCCATCAGCCACCCCATCCCTCACTCTCAGTGCTGGCATCAGTGTGGCAGCAGATTGCTCAGGTTACAGGGAAATATCAGGGAATCTCAGACTGCTTTGGGTGGGAATGGGCATTAAAGCTCATCTGGTTCCATGCCCTGCCATGGCAGGGTCACCTTCCACTGGCCCAGCCAGAGCCATCTGCCCCAGAACACTTCCAGGGAGTTTCTGGAGGGTGTTCTGGGTTTTGTTGTGCACTGCTCTCTTGGGGAGGGAGCACCTGCCTGCTGGAAAGGAGATTCTGGGGTCAGATCCCATCCCTCCAGCCTGTTCCATGCCCTGCAGGGTCCCTGCCTTTGGAGAAGGGACACAGTGAGGGGGAGGGCATACTGGGAGGGTGAGCAGTACAGGGGTGAGGGCAGCAGAGTCAGGGCTGGGGAAGGATAAGGGGTACAGATATATTGTGTAGGAGAGGGGACAGAGGTGCAGGAGTGTGGCATTCACATTCTCTGAAAAACCCCTTTGCTCAGGATTTCTCTCCTGGGAAGCTGAGAAGCCTCAGAGAAAAAGGAAAACAATTCTTATCTCATTTGCTCCTCCTGTGTTGTGCTCATGTGGAATGTGTTTGGAGATTGTTTACCCACAGGTGATTGTTCCATTGGATTCTGCTGTGAGTTGTTTTCACTCTTTGGCCAATCAGGGCCAAGCTGTGTCGGGACTCTGGAGAGAGTCACGAGTTTTCATTATTATCTTTTTAGCATTTAGTAAGTATCCTTTCTGTATTCTTTAGTATAGTATAGTATTCTTTAATATAATATAATAAATAATAAATTAGCCTTGTGAGAACATGGAGTCAGATTCATCATTCCTTCCTTCATCTGGGGGGAATGCAAATACAATACAGGAGGGTGCAAGGGGCTGTGCTGCCCCAGGCAGCAGCTCCATAGGCCAAAGCTGCTGCCACTGTCCTGCCAAACTGCCTTAGGGACCAAATCCTCCATTCATCATGGGGAATCACATCTTATTCCAAAAGACATTTCAGGCCACTTTCTCTTGACATTTATGTCTTTCAAATGAAATGGGCAAGGAGGAGCCAGAGCCCTTTGTTATAATTAATCAACTCCCTTGAGTCTTGCCCATGCCAGACATATGAATTTACTAGTTATTTGATAAATTGAGTAATCTTTTCTTTCAGGGAGCAATTTCTGACAGATTTTGATGTGTGATATTGTCTGGAGACTTGTTAAGATTTTATTTTTCTCAAGGAAATAGAGATTTTAGTTGTTTTCTCTTTTTGAAATTTGGGCTTATTGCTTTGCCCAAGGACTTGGACTCCAAATCAAAATTAATTTTCATTAGTAGTTCAAAATAGTGCAAAAAGGAAGAAACTTTTTTGTATCAATGGATTCAGACTGAGGTCTGAATTTGGTAGCTGAAGGGAAACTAATTAATGAAAGTGAAACATCAGATTTTCCTATCAATAATTTTTAGAGTTCTTGTGCCCTTTTTTTAGGCATTAAAGAACTACAGTATTGCTCCAAATGAACACTTTTTTAAAACCAAAAATAAATTTTCAGGGGTTTTTTTCCCATCAGAAGATCAAAAAGAAATGTGTGGGTTGTTGTCTTGCTTATATTTTTTATTTTGGAGGGTCAAACTAAAAACTCCCTCTCTAGTAAGGAAAGGTGCCCTCTTGGCTTTGAAAGTGCTTGTTGTGGGGCCAGAGCAGGCAGGGGTGGGAGCCCTTCCCATCACACGTTGTCGTGGTTCATTGTTTTAGCTCCAAAGGTGACTGATGTGTCAGCAAGGATGTGGCTATCATGAATATGCATAGCAAAAGATGTAGCTGCTCCAAGCAGCTCAAAGTCAAAATGTTAGCCAGGCTTAAAAAAAACCCAAAACCATTCACCTCCCCCTGCCCCGCCTCCTCCCAAAAAATTAAAATTGAACAAACTCCTTCTCCCCTTGCTCCTATGAGAAATGATGTTCACTTCCAAAAATGTAAAAGGTTTATTAAAACCTTATCAAAAATACAACAGCAGACTGAATAGAGAAAATATTACAGCACCAGGAGCAGAGGATTTCCCACCATGTGCTCACCCACACAGTGGAGGTTTCACCTTTTCACCCTTTGGCCCCTCCCAAAGTTCTGTCCATCGACTCCTCCTTCCCTGCCCAGGGGTGCAGATCCCTGCCTGACACCTTGATTGGAGCTCAGGTGCTGCCCTAGGAACGAGTGACCCTCCCAAATGTCCCAACCCCAGGGCACCCCTGATAACAGCACAAGGGGGGTAAAACACAACTATAAATCTATAAAACTTCTCCTAACATATATACAGGATATTTGCCTTTTAATTGTGAGAGTCAACCATGGCATTGCTCAAATATCACACTCCTGCTCTTGGGAAAGGAGGCACTGAGAGGTAGCAGAGCTTGCATCCATCTGAGGCCAAGGCATCCAGTGGGGTGGGAGCTCTCTGTGTGTGAAGGTCACCACTGTCAGATTAAGCCCTTTTCTGACCCAGAGATGGGGCAGCTGAGAGATGTTTTAAAAACTTTTATTCTATTTTCATTCTCATGAGAAGGGTGAAACAATACAGATGTTATAATTCATTTGTCACAATCAGAAACTATTTAGTAATTACAATACACTATAAGCATGTCTTGTGATGCCTCAGGTTTAGCTTTTGTATTATTCACATTCTGTGCTGCTTTAGTGTGTGGGCTTCATATTATGGGATGGTGAGCTCTCTGCACAGAGCAGGGAGACAAAACAATTCCTGCTCTAGCTGGGGACCAAGGACAAATGATCCAAATGATCTCAGCCCCAAGAGCATAAACAACGTGGAATGAAGAGAGAAAACAAGAAGGATGGGACTGCATGGGCTGGAGCTGGAATTGGACAATTAACTCCAATATGCAAATGGGCCAAAACTGATAAAAGTGTTGTGCATTTTGTGACCATTTTGGGTTCACGTGGGGTGTAGCCATGGCTGGGCTCTTGTGCTGCCCAAGGTGGATCCTTTGAGGCCTCCTGATAAATCCCTACTTTATTCTATAGCTCCTTCTAGTCTCTGTTCTAGGTCAGCCTTCTCAAGGCATCAGTTTTTGGCATCACTTGGCCTATCAGCTTTTGCCACACCATACTGTAAATGCCTTAAAACTAATTGTCTAAAATTACTTCTTGTGGGTCTTATTACAATGTATTTTTCATAATTCTATTTCTCCAAAGTATCCAGTCTTATTTGTAAGGCTATCTTTTGAAACTTGTTTCTAGCTCCATTTCCCTCCCAGCAATGTCTGTCCTATTCCATGGCATTTCTAAGTCAGCATTTCTTATCTCAAGGTTTGCATATAGATGCACACTGTGTGAGCCTTCTGTCAGGCTTTGAGAATTCTCTATAAATTCATTTCCCACATTTCCCCCTCTCTCTTGAATGGAAAACAGATCCCCACACACCACCTGCATCCTGCCAATGCCACTGCAAGGGATTACCCCTGTTTGGATGCATTTGGACTTGGATGCACAACTTCCACCCTGGGACGGCTTTGCTGCTTTACACATGGGGTGTTCCATGGTGGGGAGCAGCCTCCACAAGTGGGAGATGTTTCCCTGCACCCCAACCCCAGCCAGCTGTGGTGCTCTCCAGGAAGGGCTTTCCTGAGGAACTCTGCCATGTGGGATCCTGTGGAATCCTGTCTGGCACTGTCCTGGCAGGGAAGCTCTGATGTTTGCATCTGGCAGCCCACTGGGAAGGCTGGTGTCAGCTTCATGTTCAGGGGACAAAGTGAAGAGCCTCTGGGGTGTGGGCTGGCAACCATGGAGGAGACAGCTCCATTCTCTGCCATGAAAAACCCATTTTCAGTCCAATTACCCAGAAAATGTGGGTTTAAAAGGCAGTTTCTCTGTGGGGAAAAAGCTAAGAAATTGAGTGAGTGGAAAATTCCTCTGGAAATCTAATGTGAGGCAAATTCCCATAGAGATATGAAGTTATTTTTGTAAAGAAATGGGTTGATTGTTTTTTCCTGCAGATTTTTCCAAGGGATTCTGCCTGTGTTCTGGAGAACTATTGTATCTCCCAGTGAGCTTTATCAGAAAGGACATGAGAAGCAGTCATAATGAGAATTAATAAGTTTCTGCTGATTAGTAAGGAATGCTCTGGACTTGTTGAACACAGTGGAATTAGTATCAAGTTAATCCATCAAATCTGAGGCCAGCACCAGCAACTGACTCTTCCAGATGGGGACACATAAAGATGAAGAATAATTTGCTGAAGACCACTGAAAAGTTAAGAGCAGAGCTGGGATTCCCCTGTATGAGTCAGAGGACCTTCAAAATACTTCCACTTGCTATAGAATGTAGCCATGATATTTTATGAAAAATCCTATTGTCAGGATTTTTCCCCTGAGAGGCCGAGGAGCCTCAAGAAAGAAATGTCAACAATAATTATCTGCTGCTGTGGAATGCAACAGGTGCTTTTTCAATTAGTCCATGTGGATTGTTTCTACTTGATGACCAATCATGGTCCAGCTGTGTGGACTCTGTGAGAGTCACAAGCTTTTGTTATTCATTCCTTTTCTATTCTTGCTAGCCTTCTGATGGATCTTTTCTCTCTATCCTTTTTAGTATAATTTTAATATAGTATTTTAATATAATATATATATCATAATATAATAAACCAGCCTTCTGAAACATGGAGTCAAGATCCCTGTCTCTCCCACGTCCTCGTCCCTTGAGAACCCCTTGGGTTTCACAGCAACAATAGAATGGGAATAATCCCTTGTATCCCCCCTGGACCTATGCCATGGAGGAAGAAGGGCTCCAAACCACATCCCATATCCTCTGTGCTCTGAGTTTGCTGGTGCTCTGAGTGCTTGAGATGCAGCTTTTCTGCAGCAGGATATCCCTGTCTGGAGTGAGTGGCTCTGTGGGAAGAGCGAGCTGTGCCTGGGGATGCCCCAGAGCAGAGATCAGCCCCTGAGAGCTGCTCCCTCCTGGGCAGACACAGCCCCCAGGGCATGCATCCAGCACATCTCAGGGCCCTGGAGGTGTCAGTATTGGCAGGTCTGGATGAGCCCCCCGGGCACATGGTTTTTTCCCAGGTATTTCAGAGCTCCACTACAGCTGATTTCCAAGGGCATTAGGAACTCAAGTGCCTTTTGAGAATAGGAGACTGTGTCTCTCTTTCCTCGTATGTGAAATGGAAGTAAGAGCACTTCATCACACTCCTGTGGGAAGGCTGCATTAAAGACATCAAATGCTACAGGAATAAAGGACCATAAATAACAACTTTGCCTTTTTGAGACAGCCACCAGCAGGTACCAGCAGCAGCAGCTTGCTCTGCATTCCAGCCATCCCCATCCAGGGGGTTCTGACTTCAGTTTTAGCAATGATTATTTGGTCAGTTTTACCTGTTTGGCCTTTTGTGGAGTGTTTGATGGGAGACACAGAGGACTCTTACTCCCCTTTTGGTGTGAGCTTATGGGTAAGTCATGCTTGATCAGGGCAGCATCCCTGAGCACACACTCCTGCCCTTTAACCAAAACCAAAACCTCGTGTCACTCCACACTGCTACTGTGGTCACACCTTGTCTAAGCAAGAAACAGCAGCAAAACTCTTCAGTTCCTGTATTTGCTGCTCTGTTCTTTGTGGAGAATATCAGGTGTCCTTTGGTTGGGCTGGATTTGAGGCAGCATCAGAGTGGATACAAGCCAGGAGTTAGAGAGGTGCAGGCAAAATATATAGTATTTATATAAGTATATATTTATATATTATAGAAGTGTATGCAATTATAACATAATGGCATGACCAAACAAGAGTTAGAGAAGTGCATGCAAAATGTATAGTATTTATATAAGTATATATTTATATATTATAGAAGTGTATGCAATTATAACATAATGGCATGACCAAACAAGAGGGCAGCAAGTTCAAGAGAACCATGGCAAGTGCAGGTGGAATCTGAGCAGTGCCCATGGTTGGAGAGCTTTGGTTTCCTTGCAGAGGATTCACAGATGTTCCAGCTCCTGTTACAGTATTAACCTGAGCAATTTCTCCTTGTTGCAGGACTCTGAAGAGGGGTTTGGGGAATTCCTGCATGTAACTTCAGCAAGAACTCCACTCTCTCAGGTGATGGAGAAAAACCTGGCCCAGGGCTGCAGCTGGGACAGGCAGAAATCTCTGTGCTCCTGACTGAAGGTGTAGCACTGGCTCTAGCAGGACTGCAGCAATTAAGCACTAAAGAGCATCTAATTAGAGAGGCACAAAACCCTCTTTGTCCCCTGGCAACTCTGCTCTAGGCACCTGCTTGATATCAAGGAAACCTTCCAAAAATGGAAGCTAGCAAAAGAGGGTGAAAGCAGGAAGGAAAAAAGCATTATTGTTAAAGCTGACATTAATTTGCATTCTCAATTCAGTCTCACAAATGGCTCTTGGGGGTAATGAGTTACCTGAATCAAACCCTATTGAGGATAGAAATTGTTTTTAATTATAATGCATAATAGCCTGAATGGCTTTGAGAAGGTGCCCTTTTACTTTGTGTCTGCTGGAAGCAAAGCAGAATTCTTGGTGGCATCTTTCTAAATAATGTGATTTGCAGTAATGATGTGAGGCTGTAGGGAGGTTCCTTTCATTCATGAGCAGTAGCCATCAGTCTTAATTTGATAATGCCTCACCTCCATCCCTCTTCTCCCCCTCCCTACTTTTCTATGGAGGAGATTCTTCATGACACTCAAAGCAGCTAATGGTATTTAACACCTATGCAAAGGAGATGTAACCAAGAGACAGAGAATGAGCCAGGTTTAGCACCAGTGGTAAAGATTGTGACCCTTTGAGATGTTCCTAATTTGGACACATAATTGGCCTTTTGTCAGAGAAGGGGCCAGCTGTGCCCCCTCAGGATGTGGATGGAGGTTCTCTGGTCCCCTGGGAAAGAGGCCTGAAAATGCAAGGAAATAAAAGTTTCACCACCAGGGAAGCAATGACATTCAAATCTTTACAGGAGCTTTTTGGAGAAAATGGAGTCCTTAAGTATTGAGGGGCCTCTTGTGGCCCTGAGAGTGCAGCCACAGGAACTGAGGGTCACAGGGACCATGTGCCACCAACACACCACCCAGCCAACTCAGCACAGCCACACCTTCCTGTGCAGAAAGATTTGAAGAACAGAATTGACTCAGAGAAAGGGAAACTACCAAGAAAAACTTCCTAATTAAACCATGGCAGTTAATTCATTTCTGCTGTCTTTTCTTCCCAAAGTCTGGCAGATGTACAGAGAGACTCCCATACTCCAAGGTGCTCCCTCTTCCAGGGAGACTGAACACTTGGGAGAATTTCTGCTCCTGAAGATCTGTGTCTGGTGCCATTAGAGATGTGCTGGCAGATCCTGCCAGGTTCCCAGCTGGTGTTTAAGAGGGTTCAGGTCTTTGTGGGGTCAGTGTCAAGTCTGACAAACCTGACAGTGGAGTTGTACATTCAGGACCTCAAATCTTACCCTTTGTATTGTTAAGTTGTTTTGAGGAACAACTGAGGGAGCTGGGGGTGCTCAGCCTGGAGAAAAGGAGACTCAGGGGTGACCTTATCACTCTACAGCTCCCTGAAAGGTGGCTGTGCTCAGCTGGGATTGGTCTCTTTCTCCAGGCAGCACTGACAGAACCAGAGGACACAGTCTCAAGCTGCACCAAGGGAAATATAGGTTGGATATTAGGAAAAAGTTTTTTACAGAAAGGGTGATAAAGTTCTGGAATGGCTGCCTGGGGAGGTGGTGCAGTCACCATCCCTGGGTGTGTTTAACAAAGCCTGGATGTGGCACTGGGTGCCAGGGTTTGGTTGAGGTGTTGGGACTGAGTTGGACTCAATGATCTTGAAGGTCTCTTCCAACCCAGTGATTCTGTGAATGTTGTCCCCTCACTCTGACCCCACCAGGCTTGTACTTTGTTCCCAAAACCTTTCCTGACCAAGTGCTAATGAGATGGGTTTGCAGTTTGAGCACTTGCACTGGTGTTTGGGAGAGCCGCATCTTCCCTGCCCCCAGAGAGGAACCTGTGGAAAGGATTGGGGTTCCTAGCACAGAGAAATGTCCTGGGATAATGGTGGAGAGGAGTTCCCTACGTGCACAGTATCAGAGCTTTTCGTGGTCTCTCATAACCTCATGCAGCAAGTAAAACATTTAATCCAGTTTATTTTAATCCATTAGCAGTAGATTTCAGGAAAACACCAGTAATGTATGTAACGTGCACCCAGGAGAAACAACAAATGGTTAGTTAGAGAATTTAGATTTTAATTAAGTAGATAACGTATGCTTGCATTTAGTCTTATAAATGAAAATGTATTCACTGTAGAGTAGCTGGGTTCTACTAGATTTCCCTGAACATAAAGAGAAGGGCTGATTATTACTGATTACTGAACTATTAAGGGTTTGTACCTTGGGCTGCTTGATTGCAGCTCTGTTTGCTTCTGTTGCTAAAAAGGCTCTTGTCTGCTACCCAGATATGTGTGAAATAGGCAGCGTTTGGACTCAATGTGGAAATTAATTCTAGGTTACAAACCTCAGCAAATGATCTAAATAATAGTGCTGGTTGCTTCTCTCTGGCCATAACAGCAGGTTTTCATGGCTGATGGAAGCTGGTGGTAGGGATGCTGCACACCACTCCCACTCACAAGAGGCAGAGGTGAACGTGCTGCTAAAGGAAGGGGTCACTGAGAAAAGAGCTCTTGGGAATAAAGAGCAGATCAGAGCTTGCCCAGGGTTATTCCCATGCTCTGTGACATCTCTTTTGCATGGGAACACCAAGAGATTACAAGACACACAATGCACTTAAGAAAGTGCTTTATCTCTGGAGGTCTTGTGAATGTTAATCAGATAAGCCCAGAGATGATTTAGGATGTAACCAAACATGAGCAGTGATTTAGCAGTAGGGAGACTGAGGCACAGGGTTGGTAAGTGATTTACCTTTGAAGACAGCTCTGGGGGATCCCAGCCTGGGATGCAAATCTCCCACCTCCAGCTGCTGCCTCTGCCTCCTTGGTGCTCTGTTTATCCATGCTCCTGTATTTGCAGCATGCCATGGAATGCTGCTGTTCTCCCCACTTCTAAAGCCAATGCTGGAGCATTACATGAAATGCAAGATTTCAGAGGCTTCTGTAATGCACAGGACCCAGGTTTCAGAGCTGTCCCAGGTGCTTTCCCACTGCAGAGCAGCCACAGAACCAGGGGCTCTGCTTCACCCCTGAAGTGATCTCATTTGATGGGTAATTGCCTGGGGAAAGGGTTTGCCCAGAAGGAAGTACAGCCAGATGACACCCAGCATTCCAGCTGGCACTTTGGGCTCTATCAGATGGAAGGAAACAAGCTGGGATAGCTTCACATTGCCCTGATTTACTGCAGACCAGACAGTGGCTGCTGGGGAAAGGGAAGGAAAATATATCTGAAACCTCACTTTCTTCTCTGGGGTCTAGTCTGGCATTGCTTCTCCAGACCACAGCCTCTAGACCAACATTCTTTGTTCACACACACATTTTTGGCCTTTCTTGAGCTCTTGTCACTTTTCCCCATAATCTTAAAATGCCTCCCAGCATTTGGAGTCCTGTCTTGGCTGTGCTTCCCCAAGCACCCAAGGAGGACATCAATTCCAGGCATCACCCTGAAGGATGTAGTTATCCCATAAAATGCTTCTCCCAAACTGTTACCTCCAGCACAGACTAGAGAATTGCCCTGCTAGGAAAGCTTATTCAGGTTAGTTTGGTGGTAAAACCTAAAGGAACTCCCCATGGAAAAGTAGAAGGGGTCCAAGACTTGCATTTGTGGTCCTGGCAATATGTCTGAATATCTGGAAGAAGAAATTTTTAACAATTTCAATTAATGGAAGAGAAGCTTCCTAAACTGCCTTTGTTTCTGGTGGAGCTCTATTGCTTAATTATGCTTTGCTGGAATTCCCTTTGGAGAACAGTGACCTGTTTGGGGCTATGGGTATTGATAAGGCCTTTGGGAGAGCTGGGGCTGCTCTCCTGCTCTGTTCCAGATTTAGTGTGTGTCTCTGAAATGCCTGCACCCCACCTCCTGGGAATGATCAAGGCAGTAATTCACAGAGCTGAATTTGATGTATTTTTTGGCACCTATAAAGCTGAAGATTGACACCTCCACGTACCCAACAGTAAAAGAGCAGGTCTACTCTGATAGGCATTCCTTAGACACATGCATCCTGGGATGAAGACTTCTGTAGAAAATGAATACCCATGAGATGCATTAGGAATTATTTTGCTTTCTGTCATGTCTTCTGGCTGAGTGTGTAGGTAGAAGAAAAGTTGACCCTTCCTGGGCTCCTCATTCAGGATGTGTCACCTTGTCTTGCATTTGTGCCTCATGGCAGCAGGAATTGAGGGAATTTTTTTTCTTTTGTGTATTTAGGACAGTGGAGAGTAACTGAAATTGTTAAAAGGCTCATAGTCCTGGGAGGACTATGCCTCATAATGATTATGCCTCAAATGGACAAACCCACGGAGGAGTCCTTCCAGTTCCTTCTGAAGGCAGCATTCCTGGGGCTGCACTGTTGTGTGGCTGCTGCCAGGGCTGCCAGGCCCTGTGCAAGGGGAGGCTGCCACAGGAATCCATGGGCAAGTTTGCAGCCACTCGACCTAACAGTAATGGGATGTATTATTTGGGAATTTAGCTTCTCATAACAATGAGACCTTCCTTCTACCCTTTTCATTCCTTTAATGCTGGCCCATGTGTCCAATCCAGTTAAATAAACCAGGAAAGTAACCATTAATGTCAAAGTCCCATAATTAAATGCTGACTGAATCACTGCTCAGGCTTGCAACACTTTACTGTAATTTTGAAAGAATATCCAAGTTGACATTAGACTTTTTAAACAGATTAATTAGTCACATTTCATTTTAAGTGGCGCTGACTTAATAGGTACTGCAAATGTACAGTATGTATTTACTTAAAGCCATTATAACATAATATTTACAGGATATTAACAAGTATTAATTACTGTATAATGAACCTCGTGACTACAATATTGCCATTCTTGCATGGTTGTAAAAGTTTTATCATCTTGTGAGGGGGGAGGGAAATTAAAATAAATTGCACGCACATTGAAAGCTTATTTTTCAGAGGAAATGTGCAAGTTATAAGAAAATGTAAAACAGGGGACCCAGTAAATCACAAATAGCTAACAAATGCTCCAAGACATGCTATAATGTTTTTATGAGCGTGTTTTACAACCCATTCATTACGCTGTCTGTCCTTCTGAAAGCTGGTTATTAGCCTGACTGTGCAAAGTAACACATGAATATCTGTGCAACTAGCCATGAAATCACAACTAAGCTGATCACTTTTGTTTTGCCTAGTTCATCCTGGAAGATACCTTAGAGCATTTTCCCCTGGTGCTGAATTCCCCAGCACACTGCAGCAAGAGAGGTGGTGCTGGGGAGTGCTGTGGGCTGTTCCTGGGAGCAGAGTGTGCCCTGCTCAGCCTCCTCCTGGGGACAGACCCTTCTGGGGCTGGGGATGAACCACAGCTGTGTATTGCTCAGGGCCTTTGCCCACGTTCTGGAGATGTCCAGCTGTGGCATTCACATTCTCTGAAAAAATCCCTTTGCCCAGGATTTTTCTCCTGGGAAGCTGAGAAACCTCAGAGAAAAGGAAAACAATTCTTATCTCATTTGCTTCTCCTGTGTTGTGCTCATGTGGAATGTGTTTGGAGATTGTTTACCCAGAGGTGATTGTTTCATTGGATTCTGCTGTGAGTTGTTTTCACTCTTTGGCCAATCAGTGCCAAGCTGTGTCAGGACTCTGGAGAGAGTCACGAGTTTTCATTATTATCTTTTTAGCATTCTGTAAGTATCCTTCCTGTATTCTTTAGTATAGTATAGTATTCTTTAATATAATATAGTAAAATAGTAAATTAGCCTTCTGAGAACATGGAGCCAGATGCATCATTCCTCCCATGGTTTGATGCTGGCTGGAGCGAGGAACGGCTCCTGTGGGTCACTCCTGCAGGAGCTGCAGCCTGCCAGGTGGCTCCACGTGCCTCCCCTTCCATGTGGGATTTGCCTGCTGGAAACAAGGAGGACAATCATGCTTGAGACAAGGGGTGACCAATGTTTGTCAGCTGACAGAGGGAGAATATTTGCTGCGTGCTGCGAGCCAGCTGTCGGGGGAGGCTGCAGGTCAGGGCTGTCTGTCAGGGGGGTTGAAGGTGTGCTGAAATTGGGATGCTGGAGGAAGTGAGTGCTCAAGGACCTCTCTGCCTGCTCCTTTTTCATTATGTGTGTGATGTGCAAAATGATTAGAGCAGATAGCCCTGGAGACCCCGCTGCTGACCCTGCAGGCTCCTGTGAAGTGAGCAGATGCCACAAGAGGCACAAAGGGAGCCACCAGGGCAAGTGACAGCCAGGCAGCTCTGGCATTCTGTAATTTCCCTTTCACTGCCACATTACAAACGGCTTCATATTCAAATGGCTGCTTGTCTATGATTGTCCAATTATTCACTGCATTCTTTCTTTGATGGCACAGATGTTCTCAATTTCTTGGAGTAGAGAGGTTTTTTTTTCATCTAAAAAGTCGTTCTGCCTCAGAAATGCAAAATTCTCCACAGTTCACCAGGTTCTCTGATGGGTTTGCATAATTGGTCTTCAATTTGCCTATTGTTTTGTAATAGAAAGCCTATGTTTAATTTCATTTTTGTAAACCTGTAGAAAGAGCAGAACATTCTGCCATTTATGTCATTCTCCTCATTAGGATCCGAGCGGATTGTGAGCATTTAGCCTTGATTATAAGGCACAGATTGTGCTGAAAGGAACACATGCTTTCTTCTTCCATTGTTTTAAACACTTCAGGAGGCTGATCCAGCAAGATGTTAAACATGTTCAGCTCTCTTTGTACCTTTTTGTGAGGTGTTTTTCTCTGGCAAGGCCAGTCTGATTTCTTTGGGTGTACTGCCAAGCCAGGTAGGGCAGCCTTGGTCTGTTGCAAACAGGAATTGTTCCAGCTGTGGACAAGAGTGGCTGCATAATTCCCTGGGAAAGGACATTTTGATGTCTGTTCTGAGTCATGGCTGCAAGCTGCCCTTGCAACAAGGGGGTACCACACTGTCCTAGGGGCTGTTTCCTCTTGTGTACTGGGTGTAGCTATAAAAATACCTGTGTTGTTAAACTGTCAAGCAGCATTTACGAAATTACTTGGACTTCTCATTTATGTAATTCTTTGAGGCTCATTTATCTCTTATTCTTACATAGCAAGACAAGGTAGAGATACCTGTGTGATATAAATGTTTAAAAAGCTACAGAAGAGAAAAGGACATTTCTAAAACTTCATAGGAAGAACAACAACAAAACTCCAGCAAAACCCTACACTAGCTAATGGCAACTGTGGGGGTGAGGGGGAACTTAGTAGATTGGATCCTGGGAAATAAAAAAAGAAATTTTAAAAGATTAGAGGCTTGCTAGGATAATTCAAAAGAGATAAAGGGATGACCCAGGGAATTAAAACCTCACAGCAATCCTACATAAAAGGATTAGGTTAGAGCCCCAGCAACAAAGGAGGGTCCAGCACTGAAAGTGTGCTGGTTACCCCAGGACATGGCCCGGTGTGCTGGTACCCTTCCCTGTTCCAGAGAAATGCCCTAAGCTTGGTTTTCCCCAAGGCATCCAGTAGAGTGTCTTCCAAAGGTACTGGAAAAGCTCCTGGTGTCTCTCTGGCACAGACAGGAGTGCAGGGACACTGTGGAAAGGACCTTCCACCTCCCACTGACAGTGGTACAGCCTTGCTGCAGTGTCATGTGCTGCTCAGCACGGGGCCTTAATACCCCTAAGAGGCTCATGGCAGTGTCCCAAAACAGCTTTAGACAGGCTTAGCTTCCTGAGGTTACAGAAGAACAGTCAAGTGTGGCTCTTTCCCTGCACAGCAAAGGGGCAGCCTGGCAGAGGCTGAGAAAAACCTATTGCAGGTGAATGCTGGCAGAAAAATAACCAGGTTCATCCTGTACTGGCCAGGTTGGAGAGTGCTGGGACTGGCATGGGAATGAGCCCATCCCACCATGGATGTGGGTCAGCCTGAACTGATAGGCAGTGTGTGGGTCCTGGAGGGGCCTTTCCTGCTGCTGCCAGTCTGTATTCCTGACACAGGAGAGGCTGTCTCTTCAACCCCTTCATTTGCTGGATAGAAATGACATTGTAATTTGCATGAAGGGAACATTTCTGTCACAGTGTGCCTGGATGGAACCAAAAGGGACCTCAAAGTGACTTGTAATGCCAACAATTTGGAGGTCTGTACATTTGTCTCCAGCCTGTTCTCTGTATCAGATGAACTGATGCCTCAGAAACAAGCCTTGTACTATCTGTCTTAGAAGGCAGTCAGGAAATAGCTTTACCAAGCTACATGCATGTTCTCTGAGAAGATAACAAATACCCCTATTCAACAATACATCAAACAAGTGTGTTCTGAGACCAGGAGCCACAGATGCTACCAAGATCTCTACATCAAAGCCCAGATGATTCCCTTCTCAGCACTGGGATTTCTAGTCAAAGTCACAAAGGACTGGCAATTACTTTGTGTTAGATCTTGGGGACACTGCCCAGAGACAGAGCTGAAAGGCAGGAGAACTGTCTGATGGGTCAGAAGGATGAGCTCACTGACAACATACATTTCTTTCAGGCTGTTACCAATATCAAAGCCCATTACTTCTTTTGTACTGGTTTTAGAAGGAAGAGAGATGCTGCTGCTTTGTTTCACTTCCTTCCATCATTAAATAAGAAATGTCCCTTCCAGCCCCATCTCCTGTTAGGAGAAGAAATTTGGTATTTCCCAGCCTTTGCCTCAATGTATAGTTCTGTTGGTCAGCTCACAGAAATTCCAGTGTTGTCTTTGTAAAACACTAGGTTGGGATCCCTTTCCCCATTATTACCCTTTTCAGGCTTTCATGGAGCTGGACAGAGCAGAGGAGGAGAGGGCCAGAATCAGTCCTTACTTCAGGCACTGAAATCTGCACTTTGGCCCTGTTTCCACGTCTGTCTTGTGTTGCCTCTTCCTTCAGAGCTGCCTTTGATCTCCATACAGCAGCTGGGGATGGGAATTGCCATCTCATCCTGGCGTGAAGGAGCTGCTTCCTGCTCTGTCTCTGAAGAAGAGAGAGCTGCAGCTTCCTCAGCAAAACTTCAAAACTTTGTTGGTTGCCAAACTCAGGAAACTCAGGGCTTGATATTCTGTGTTGGATGGGAGGTTTGGTCTGAGCAGTGGAAAGTGCAGGCTCAGAGTCCTGGTACAGCCCAGTTCTGAACATCTGGATTGAGCAGATGTCCTCAGAAGGCAAAAGCGGCCTGTTAATCCATGGAGAGGTCAGTGTTTGCCCTGGAAGGCAGATGCCCAAAAGCACCATTTCTAGAAAGCAGATCTGATGCTTTAAATTTAACAGCTGCTTCTCACTCCTCACTAAAACCTTGTTATCCAATATTGGAAATGAATATTCACTCAAGAGAGTGAACTTGGTGCATCTGCAGGGAGGGGAAGCCCTGCTTGTGCCAGCCTGAGGTTTTGCCAGGGCAGGGGTGGCAGAGCTGAGCTGCTGCCCTGTGATGTCCCTTCCCTTGGCTGTGGCAGAGCTCCACATCCCCTCTCCCAGGGCAGGACCCTGCCCTGCTCCATGCAGCACATCCAGCCCCTGGAAGCATCAGGAGCCTCGGGAGGGCAAAGGCCTGTTGGAGTCCTGGATGCTGAGAATTTAAAACTTTCTGTGCTGAGAGGCACTGACCTCCAGGACAACACTACATTTGACCTGAGGCCATGGAGAAAGCTTCCAAAATGGAATGATAGAACTGGGAATATGGGTGTGGAGTTTGAATAGAAGTGTGTAATATCACATGGTGGAAAACTTAGACTTTAAGGTTTTAGAATATGGGGCAAGATGGAGGTTTTAGGGTGGTGGCTGGTTGCTCTTCTTCTTCCTTCTTCTCCATGGGTTTGGGTGGTTTTTGTGTAATTGGATAAAAAAGTCTGCATTGCAGACTTTGAGTGATTAGTTATTGGGTTAAAAATGAAAATAATTTCGGTGTCATTTCTCAGTTGGATAGTTTAGCCCTAAAAGACCTTGTAAAGATAGATAGTTAGCCATTTTTTAGCTTGTTAGTAGAATGCTGTATAACTCATGACTTGTAGGACTGTGATATAGATAAGAAATAATAAACATTTGAGTCTGAACACGAAATACCATCTCAAGTGCTTCAATCTCAATCTTGACAGAAGTAGAAAAGAAGCCAAAACCTGGCATTTAGTGGTGCCCTGTGTGAGGACAAAGGCCCTGCTCTGCAGAGGTTCCTGCTGCTGGGGCTGTGGAGAGGCAGGGGAGGAGCAGGACTGGAGAGAGCTTCTTCCCCTGAGTTCTCAGACTCAAACTCTCTGCTCACTGCTGGAAGATTTTAGCATCCCCTGCCACAGTGTGGAGAGGTTTTACTCAATGGACCAGAGTTTGTCACTCATTATGACAGTTTAAATTTTTCTTCCCAACTGCAAGGCCAGTAACAAAGCAGGTTGGAGCCTGGATTTCACTTAGAGTAACTTCCACTAAGTGTTTGTGTCCCCAAGGGTAGGGAGATGACAGCCATTTTCCAGCTGATGGAAATATTCAGCACCAGTCTGAAAAATGTCAACTGTAATTAAAATTTGTTTGTATTTTCAAGGGTAATATTGCTTATTCTCTTGTTGACAATTGCTGCTTCAAGGTTCTAGGCTTAACTGGATAGGAGCAGTTTGCCTTTAAATGGCAAGTTTCCCCTTTCCCTAGTCACTGATTTGTGGCTATGATTAGGAATGGCACTGTTTTAATTGCATGCTCCTATTTTTTTTCCCCAATGTTTTTCTAGGCCCTTTTAATAACCAGCATTTACTAAAAATTCTGAGAGCTCAGGGGAAAAAAAAAAAAATCTATTCACTCTATTATTCTTGTAGCAGACACAACCCAAAAGCCCTTTTCCGTGACAGAGTCAATAATTGTTTAATCCATGTAAAACAAGCTGCTTTCCACACTCACTCAGTTGAGAAAACAGCAAGCTCTGCTCTGTGGCCACCAAGGACAACACAAACCTGGTGGGTTTGGTCACAGCTCAGCGAGCATTTCAGGGGACACAGCCCTGCTGGGTGCCACTGGCAGGGCTGACACGGCCACTGAGGCTTGGCCTGAGCCAGTAATCCATCAGAAAAAACAAGAGGAACATGCTGGATTGAACATTCAGGAGAGTTTGCTTTGGGGTGGACGAGGAGATGTGACTGCTGGAGGTGCAGTAATTACATATCCTCTGAACAGAGAGAGACGTGCTTCTCCCAGGAAATGTCAGAACCCAGGACATTCCTCTGGCTGCCCCGGATGGCTCGAGCCCCTGGCAGGGGGCTCAGAGACCTTGGCACGGAGTCAAGGACACCTGTGCCTTTGATTTTAACCCATGGAGAAAATTACCAGCTTTGTGTGAAGATTTACAAGCCACGAGAGTTCAAGCAGAATGATAGTTAGCTTGTCACAGGGTGAAAAGTAGGATTTTGGGGTTTTTAGAATGAGGGTTCAGGAGGCAAGATTTGTGTGTGCCCTGTTCTTCCTCCTTCTCCTTCTTGGCCTCCATCTTCTGAGTGATGGTGGCACTTTTAGATTGGTTTAGAGTTGAGACAGACTGTCTGACATAGGTGATAGGTATTGGAGAATTATTGTAAATAAAGTACATGTGGTTCTTCGTATAAAATGTTGACACCACCCCAAGGGCGGTCAGTGTGCCACGAACCGACCTGCCAGACAGACCTCAGCGGGTCAGAAAAAGAATGTATTAGATAACAGAAAATAAACAACCTTGAAAACCACAGCCAAGGAATCCCAACTCCTTCGATTGTGGGGCTGGGAAAAGGAGACTTTCTAACACCTCGGGGTCATCTCAACCAGAGAGACTCCGACAAGGAAAATCCTGGGAAGCTGTGAAAAGCTGTGAGAAACTGAGAGGAAAGAATTCAAACAATTATTATCTCTCTTTCTATAACCATTGTTTATAGATATAGTTCTTCAGAGTGTAATATTCATAGTCACCAATAATGTGAGATGTTTCTACTTTAAGCCAATCAAGTCTCACCTTAGTGAGTCACATTATAAAAGACCTGCTACTTCCATTAAACGCTTTTGCCTTCTGATCCACCTGAAGACTGCAGTCTTCTTTCTGTCCCTGACTCAACACTGGAGGTTTGATGGGGGTGTGTACAGCACACTGGCAGATCCCACAGCCCCCTTTGAGGTGAGGGTTTGTAGGGGATGGAGGGGTTGTGCCATCAGCTGTCTGGCTTTGGATGAGGCATCGTGTCTGCAGAGTGCTGGATGTAAACAGGCACCCCTGGTTTTCCTTGTAGGGTGGGTAAATCAGCCTGGACACAGCCAACTGAGTGAAAAGTAAAAGGGTTCTAGAGGCATCCTGGGCAAAAGGCACCTCTTAGGGCACAGCTGTTCAGGAATACACACTATAAATACATCTGTTCTTGGCTGCCACTTCTGCAGCTTGCGCAGAGTGCTACCTGAGGACTTGAGGGTGCGAGTGTCACCACAGGGAACCTGGGCCTTTGCTGAGCTTCTGTTCTCCCTTCCAAAGCTGTTTGGACTTTAGCAGAATTTTTTACAGTGAATTGTTTCCTTATAACATCATTAGTCTTCCATAATAATTGTTTAATTGTTATTGATTGTGATTTAGTAAATAATCCTATTAAATGAGCCAATAGATAGAACTCTGATCTTGGCTGAGCTTTGGTGCTGCTCGGTGAGTGTGCTCTGCTTGTGCTGCTCACCACACTCAGCTGCTAGTCCATGGAAAGCATCTCACTCCCTGCCCTGTTTAGGAAGACCTGGATCAGTGCTCTGCTGAGGCTTTTCTTCTCTCACTAAGGTTGCATCTATTGTAATTGGCTAGAACATTTTTTGCTAAAATACCTCAAGTTTCCAAACCACTGTGCACTCTGCTTTCCAGAAATCACAGAATGGTTTGGTTTGGAAGAGGTCTTAGAACCCATCCAGTGCCGCCCCCTGCCATGGGCAGGNTGAGACAGACTGTCTGACATAGGTGATAGGTATTGGAGAATTATTGTAAATAAAGTACATGTGGTTCTTCGTATAAAATGTTGACACCACCCCAAGGGCGGTCAGTGTGCCACGAACCGACCTGCCAGACAGACCTCAGCGGGTCAGAAAAAGAATGTATTAGATAACAGAAAATAAACAACCTTGAAAACCACAGCCAAGGAATCCCAACTCCTTCGATTGTGGGGCTGGGAAAAGGAGACTTTCTAACACCTCGGGGTCATCTCAACCAGAGAGACTCCGACAAGGAAAATCCTGGGAAGCTGTGAAAAGCTGTGAGAAACTGAGAGGAAAGAATTCAAACAATTATTATCTCTCTTTCTATAACCATTGTTTATAGATATAGTTCTTCAGAGTGTAATATTCATAGTCACCAATAATGTGAGATGTTTCTACTTTAAGCCAATCAAGTCTCACCTTAGTGAGTCACATTATAAAAGACCTGCTACTTCCATTAAACGCTTTTGCCTTCTGATCCACCTGAAGACTGCAGTCTTCTTTCTGTCCCTGACTCAACACTGGAGGTTTGATGGGGGTGTGTACAGCACACTGGCAGATCCCACAGCCCCCTTTGAGGTGAGGGTTTGTAGGGGATGGAGGGGTTGTGCCATCAGCTGTCTGGCTTTGGATGAGGCATCGTGTCTGCAGAGTGCTGGATGTAAACAGGCACCCCTGGTTTTCCTTGTAGGGTGGGTAAATCAGCCTGGACACAGCCAACTGAGTGAAAAGTAAAAGGGTTCTAGAGGCATCCTGGGCAAAAGGCACCTCTTAGGGCACAGCTGTTCAGGAATACACACTATAAATACATCTGTTCTTGGCTGCCACTTCTGCAGCTTGCGCAGAGTGCTACCTGAGGACTTGAGGGTGCGAGTGTCACCACAGGGAACCTGGGCCTTTGCTGAGCTTCTGTTCTCCCTTCCAAAGCTGTTTGGACTTTAGCAGAATTTTTTACAGTGAATTGTTTCCTTATAACATCATTAGTCTTCCATAATAATTGTTTAATTGTTATTGATTGTGATTTAGTAAATAATCCTATTAAATGAGCCAATAGATAGAACTCTGATCTTGGCTGAGCTTTGGTGCTGCTCGGTGAGTGTGCTCTGCTTGTGCTGCTCACCACACTCAGCTGCTAGTCCATGGAAAGCATCTCACTCCCTGCCCTGTTTAGGAAGACCTGGATCAGTGCTCTGCTGAGGCTTTTCTTCTCTCACTAAGGTTGCATCTATTGTAATTGGCTAGAACATTTTTTGCTAAAATACCTCAAGTTTCCAAACCACTGTGCACTCTGCTTTCCAGAAATCACAGAATGGTTTGGTTTGGAAGAGGTCTTAGAACCCATCCAGTGCCGCCCCCTGCCATGGGCAGGGACACCTTCCACCTTCCACCTTCCACCATCCCAGGTGGCTCCAAGCCCCATCCAACCTGGCGTTGGACACTTGCAGGGATCCAGGGGCAGCCACAGCTGCTCTGGGCACCCTGTGCCAGCGCCTGCCCACCCTCACAGGGAGGATTCCTTCCCAAAGTCCCACCAAATCCTGCCCTCTGGCAGTTTAAAGAACCCCATGGAAAGTGTCCCTGTAGTACAATTGTCTCCACAGTCCAAATCTTCAGCATGCTACTTCTGTCTTCCCCTCCAGCTGGATAAGCTAGGCCAGGCCTTACTTTGGGCTATTTCTCATGCAGGTCTGTGCATAGCAGTGTGATGGGTAACCTCGTTTGGGAGCTTGGTTTTACCTCAGGAAGGGAATCTCTGTCCCCCTCCTTTGGTTGTCTGAGCTGTCTCTGGCAGATGCCAGAGAGACTTGGCCTATCTGGTGTAAAATTTTTACAAGTCTTGGTCACCAGCCTGGCATGGTTTGGTTCGGAAGAGTGGCCAAATGTATGGACACCTCTAAGGCTGCCAGCTGAAAAAAGGAAATGGAACAGCTGGATTTTCCTTGGCCTTCTTCAAGCCAAACTTGAAGAGATTTGGGCTCGTGGAGGGATAAAGCAGCACATGCAGGTGCAGTGGGATTACAAATCCTTTTCCTTGCACCAGAAGTCCTGGACAGTTGCGATTTGGGTGGCACATGACCAGGTCCACCATTCCCCACAGCAGCCAAACATCCAAACCCTTCAGAGGCACAAAGCAACCTTTGCATGGGCTGTGCTGAGGGACAGCACATGTTTCACTGAGATCTTCCTAGTGTTCATTCCCTTTGTGGTCCCTGTGTAGTCTTGGCCAAATCACTTCACCCCCTCAGCCTGTTTTCCATTTACAGAGAGAATTAGCAGCACTTCCCTTTCCCTTTCTGCCTGTAGGCTCAAAAAAAGAAATTACTTATTTTGCATACAAATTCATGCATTTTGCATGCAGTCCCTGGTACAGTCAGACCTTATCTTACATGAGACATCTGATGTATCAGATTATAAATTATAAACACCCATAACCACAAGGACAAGTTTCCTTGAAGTCTGTGTGCATGCTGATGTGGGTAACAGGGCTGCTCAGTGCTTGCTGAAAGTTCATTTCTACAGTTTCCAGTGGCTCCCAAATTATTTCCTCTCTCTCAGTGTTCCTGGTGTGGAGCATCAAGCACAAAAAAATATGCATTCTAAACTGAATAACCTGGTTTCTGCTGATTTCATGTGATCAAGAGATGTCACACTTGCAATTCAGGAGCAAATGAGAGAGACTGTTTTCCTTTGTAAGTGTGTTGTGAGCTTTATTGTTTGATATTAAAGCTGCGTTGTGCAAAGTAGCCCATAAATGGCTAATAAAATCAGTGTTTACAGCTTGTAAAGTGCATCAAGTCTCTACCCTGGCTTGCCTAGGGAGATTTATATTTGTGTTTGCTATCTGGGGTTTAAGAACTGCCCATGGTTTTTCTTTTTGGGTCCATTATAAATGATGGACATAATTTGTGTCCTGCTGAAGCATTGCCAAGAGGAGGAAGAGCAGCAGGAAGAGTAGCACTGCTCCTTCCCCAGCATCAGGGTGAGGAGTGGGGCACACCAGGCTGTGCCACATGGCGTGGAAAGCTCCAGAACAAACTACCAAACTCCTGGGAAACCCTGACAGTAAAATGAGCTCATCATACTCCTGTGAGTGTGGGCAGCAGAAACACCAGTTTTGTCCTTGGATATTGCCTTTGCCCCCGTTTCCCTCAGTTCTGTCTTCATTGATGTTACACAGATTTTTTTCCTTTTTGATTTTCCTTTTCCTTTTTTTTTTTTCCCTGCTTGATTTTGTTTTTTTCTTCTTCTTTGGATGTATTAATGAGAAAAGGCTAAGCCTGCAGTCTGCTTTTTATCTGGTGGTTATACTGGAGCTGCATTTATCAGCACTAACCATCTTTCATAATTGTGAACAATTCTAAATACAAAAATTGATAAACACATGGGTCATTTCTTCTGGCCAATGGTACCTGTGAAAACTCTTTGTTTCCCTCTAACTTTGGAGAAAAGGGTTAAGTGTGTAGGTAGATGAGGTCTTGGACTTAGCAGTGCAAATTTCCAACAGCAAACCTGGCTCAAGTCTGGAGTTCAGGAGCTGTGAAACAGATCTGGTCAGATCTGCTCCTAGGAGATCCTTCAGAGGAAGGAAACACAAGGAAGCTTTACTGCAGCAAAAAGTGAATTGCTGACAAGCTTGTCTCCAGGTATGTGCAGATGAACAGCTTCTCCACTGTCCAAAAAAGCCCCACATGAAGATGTTCAGTGGCTGGAAGCAGAAATTTAACCCATCCACATCCCTGAACTGCTTACCTACCAGGCAGTGCATTCCTGTCAGAGATGATGAGCACTGTCCCTGCTCCCAAATGTGTCCACACCCTCACTCTTGATGGCAGCCTGAAGTTGGGGGGGGGGCTTCATAGCTGAGGATCTTTTATTTTCACACAGGACTCTTGTAATGATTAGAACTCTTCTATGTAAAATTTTCAAGCCCCTTTGCTTGTTGACTTGGGGCTTTGATGAAAGCTTTTCCTGCTCTGGACACTTGCAGCTTTAAATCTCTCTGTTCTTGGTCTGAGAGACCTGTAGGAGCTCAGTACAAGTAAAGTGATGGGGCAGAAATTGCCCTTGAGGTACTTTTGTAGCAGGAGAGTTTGAACTAAATGCTGGGATGTGACATTATATCCCAGATTGCTATGAGGCACATTGAATTTAGTATGTGAGGCTATCAGATATACTTGGAATTACTGCATGCTCTTTAATTACAGAATCTGCCTTAAGGTGTCTGTTTCCTTGGCTCTCTGGGATGTGTGCAGGTCTGGGCACACAGCTGAAGCACACATGCTGCCAGCTCATAACAGGTGACCCTGTCCACTGTCTGTGGCCTCATAACAGTTCATTACATTGTCCAGCATTTTGAGCCAGAGTCAGTGAGATTTATGGGTTGCCTGGGGATAATCATTTCAAGAAGAAAGATCAATATATGCAAGTCAGTGGAAAGAACAGCAAGTTACAATATCTGCCTTGTTAGGAGACATCAAACATCTTCATAAACTATTTAAAGGTAGAAATGATCATTAACCTTTGCTGTAGCCAATTACATTCAGAGCAGTCAATGCCATTTAATATGAGTCAGGGTGACATCCCATTAGGATGTGCAGGGACCAGGAGATGTGTCTTGGTTTGAGAGACAGGTGTCTGCTAAGGAGCCTCCCTTGAAATGGAAAATGTAAACCCCCTCCCTCTGAATTATTATAATTTTGAAATTAAGAGGCTCTCAGGCAAAGATATGGGAGTAGGAATAACTGTTCTCTAGTAGGAAAGTTAAAAATAAAAATGCAATAGTACAAAAAAAGAAAACAAACCACTGCCAGAGTCAGAACAGGCCCTGACTGTGTGTCAGGGTGGTGGCACAGTCCCATTCCATGGGGGCTCAGCCCTCCTGCAGTGCCAGCTGTGGTTCTGCTGGAGCAGGGATCCTGGACAAGGCTGGAGTTTTCCTCTGAAGCTCCAGGGCTGCTGGAGATGGGCCTGCTCTTCCTCTGGGAATGCAGGGCAGAAGAAAGCTGCTCCTCTGGGAATGCAGTGGGCAAAGGCTGCTGTGGTGTTCCAGGGGCAGATTGGATCCAGGTAGGAATGCTTGGCTCCTCCCCTGGGCGGAGCATCTCCCCATGGGATGATGGAATTTTCTCAGCCATGCAGGGACACTCAGTGGCCATGAACAGCAGAGATCTCCTGGAGGGAGGATTGGCTGTGGGGGAGATAAAGAAAAAACTGCCCCATGAACAGCAGAGAACTGCCCCAGCTCTGACAGATGGGGATAGAACACACACCCCCCTATCCAGCCTAAAACAGGATGTGAATGCTTTGAAGTCATTCCCACCCTGGGTCTGCCTTGGAGGACACACTGGACAAGCAGACTGAACAACATGATGTGTCCTTGCTCACCTCAGAAGAGCTCTCTGGCCTTGCTGGCAGCTGAACAGCAGCTGCATCACTTTGCACTCACCTCAGACAAACAGCCATGGATCCTTTTTCTACCTCCTTTAGTTAATTATTACTGTTTTTAATATGATGTGAAAGCATCCCATTTTTCCTGTGGGGGAAACCACATCCCAGGATTGTTCCTTGCAGAGCCAGGAGAAGAAGAGATTGTTCAGGCTTGCCTTGCTCCTTTGGAACCACCTTGAGCAGCTGATGGCCCCATGCCTCTTTGAGCCCCAGCTCTACAGCAATACATCCCTTGGCTGCTTTTCTTTAAATGCTGTAGTCATGCTGCTGCAATTTAAAGTGTGATCTGTTGTTGATAATCTCAACCCTGCCTCTTCTCCTGATGCTGAATCAATGACATTTTTTCTAAGCTGCCTACATCTGTTGTTTTACTGACGGCTGCATGTGGCCCTCTCACTTTAATTGCTTCTGCTGGGTCTAGCACTATATGCTCTATAATGTTTCAAAGACTGCTTGCAATTAAAATAAAAAATAAGTAATACATTACAGGTTACAAGCCAGTCAGTCTCCTTGCAGCTTTATTCTCTGAGCTGTCCAAGTGGCTCAAAGCCCATGGAGTATTAGCAAAAACCTGGGACACAGGAATGACCAGGAGGATTCCTGTCTTTACAGGCTCCTGAAAAGCATCATTTCCTGAACATTGCTTTATTTTTCCAGTTCCTTTGCTCTTGAAAGAAAATGTCAACATACTTAAACTTTTCATCCCCTGGTTTCCAGGGGACTCAATGTAATCAGTCTTCTTGCTGGGGAAGGGCTGTGTTTGTACCAAGTGAGCTCAGCTGATGGTTGGGGCACTTCAGTTTTGTAGCTGCTTTAACAGCAGGTTGGGAGGGACTAATCAGATGCAGTTTTGAGTATTCTGGCTTCAGATCAACAAAATGCTTAAGCATGTGCTTAATTTTAAGCACTGCAATGGTTTTGCCCATGAAAAACAGGGACAAAATGTCACCCAGCCATCCTGCTGAGTAATCCTAACAATTATTTCTCATTCTTGTTTTTTTTTTTTTCCTCAGTGCTTCTTTGCCCCCACAAAACCTTTTAGGCATTCTAGAAGAGCGAGCACAGAAAAGCTGAAATGAAACAGCTCATGCAGGGAAGCACAAGCAACGTGGGGAATTTTCATTTAGCAATCCAAGCAGCAGATTTCTGTTATTATAAATACTGGCTGAATTCACTTGTGAAAATATACAACAGTTAATTTGCATGTAAAGTGACAAATTAAAATCTAAAATTCCCCATTTTGTTCCCTGAGTGGAATATAACATGACAAGCTTTGCAAAATGCCTGAGCTCTGCTCCAGTGGCACCCCCAGTCTGGTGGTGTTGCAGCCATCACATTGAACCTGAATGTGACAGAGCTTGGATCAGCACATGGAAACAACTCAACACAAATACTCAGAGGTGTTGGGAGCCTAAAACTCATTTCAGTTGGGTGATTTTTAGCACCTGGTCCCTAGAAACTGGGAACTGGGTTGAAGTACAGCCACTCTTTGCATGAAGGTCAGAAAAGTGCCTTCTATCAGTAAGGGGTAGAAGATTTGTCAATCCCATGTGGTGTAACACCACAGGAGTGGCTGCATTTTGTTTTGGCCGAAAGGCAGAACCTGTCTGAGCAGGGGCTGGGTGTTCAAAGGACAGTGAAGCCCTCCCCAGCTTCACCCTTCCAGTTTGCAGTAAGGAGGGAGTTAAACACATGCTGATCCATAGGTTTTGTCAACCCTGCAGCCTTCCTGGTATCTTTTCCAGTTCCTTTATCTGATTTTGTGAATTGGAAAGGTCATAGTGGCACAGGGTGTACGATACAGGCATGAGTGGTGGTATCTGCATTTTGTGGTAGCTGAAGGAAGGCTGTTCATCAAAGAAACTCAACAACTCATCCCTGCTTATGGTCTGCTGCGTGTTGGCATTTCATGGGAAGGACATCTAAGACTGGGCTGTAGAACTTTCCCTGGTAGAACTTTCCTTTTTGCCCTGGAGCCATCTCTCTTTTCTGCTGCCTCGTTTGGCCCCTGCTGCGTGCAGTGCCCCATCATTGCTGCAGCCCTCAGCTCCCTCTGTGGCAGGTTCAGGGCATGGAGAGGTGCCACTGCTCATTTGTTACCCTGGCAAACAGCAGCAGCCCTGCTGACACTTGCATCCGTGAGCACTTTCCTCTGTAGAAATTCACTTAATCTTTCCTGACACTCTTGTGGTGGTTAAAGACAAAAAGCACTAGCTTATTCTCATTCCCAGACACTGATGTAGAGACCAGGAGAATTCAAGTGTTGATGAACTCTTTTGTTTTAAATGATTGCAGTAGAATGTAACAGAGAGTAGTTTTAACAAGGCTAAATGAAACCTAAGTTTTCTGAGTGATGCTGATGTCCTTTCTTAAGGACATCAGTGGCAGCTGCTTGCTGCCCTCCAAGGCAAGCCAACCTGAACTGCTCACAGTGGCAGAAAACTCAAGTGAGGTCTCTGCTGAACTAAAATCTGCCTTCTTTGGGCTGAGCTCCTTCTTCTCCTGATCCCTGGCCCACTGAATCCAGTAGAAAATATTCCCATGACATGGGCTGGGATGTCATGAATTTCCCCTGCAGCAGGAAGAGTTGAGAAACCTCTGCACTGCAGTGTTGGGACCACTGTGGATCAAAATCATGGACCAAAATCGTGGACCAAAATCATGGACCAAAATCATGGACCAAAAGGAGGGGGGAATAGCACTTGCCATCCCAAACACAGAATCACCAACACAGATAAAACTGTGAACCAAATGCTCCTCCCTAGGACTGGAGGTTGTGCCACACTCCCACTGCAGCCATCTCAAAAAGAAAATCTGGTTTGGGTTTGGTTTGTTCTGTTTTATTCCTGCTCATAGCAAATGGCAGACTAAGCATGGGCAGTGCTACAGGGAGAAGCCATGAGCTGATGCTGAAGGAAGGATTCTAGATGTAGCACACTAACACAACAGTGGTTAATAACATTCTGAAGAAAAACAGATCTCTAGTGCACAGTGTCCAGCATCCAAGTGATTTCCCAGAGCAGGCAGGTGGGAAGAGTAGCAGGGCTGTAAAGGAGGGTGTTTGAGCTCTCCTTCTGCATGCAGAAGAATTTCTTAAAAAAACCTGTGTGGAGGTTTTTTCCCAATCCTTCCCAAGGCTGTGCTGCAGTTTATCAGGAGACCAGGGGCTGTAGGCATCTCACGAGCCTTTTTAACCCCTGATTTTCCTCTGCTCTCCACTCAGCCCTTCATTCCCTGTCCTCCACAGGGTTTGCCCTGCTCCCACAGCAGTGCAGAAAGCTGCCAGCTGCCAAAGACACAGCAGGAACATAAACTTTGCACACAGGGATGTGTGTTCACACAACACCCTGCTCTCATCCTCAATGGTCACAGCTGTGACAGCCCTCCCAGCAGCACAGCCAGCTGCTGATCTGAGGAGAGGGAGGTGACGCTTCTGTAGGAGAAACTTAAAGGAAAGTTGTTAAAAATGAACACAAACCCCAATCTCTCCCCATCCAAAAGAGCAAGATCCTCAAGGCCCCTGCTGCTCTGGGGTGATTCACCTGGCTGTTCCAGGTGCTCCCTCTCCAGGCTGAGCTCTCACTGCAAGGACAGACCTGGCACATCTCCCCCACACAGTGATTCATTAATGCTGTGGTGCCCACTCAGTGAGAGATATCTAAAGCTCCAGGAAGAAGGATCTTTTGATGGCAGTATCTATTCATAAACCCCTTGGAGCAGAGCTGGAGGGAGGCTTCAGCAGAGGAGCTCACAGGCACTGGGCTCTGCCAAGGGAGGAGAGGCAGCAGCTGAGCCAGCTGTATACAGCTGTTGTCCTGCTGGGCCACTATTTCTAAAATCAGAGTTGGTGATTCAGATAAGCATCCTACAGCTTTACCTCTGCTGAAGGATTTCCCCTGCATGAACAAGGAGCCCAGGTTTTCTCTGCACTATGAAACATTGCTTTCCTTGCAGAGCAAGCATATGTTTGTTTAACAAGGAGGTTAATGTCCGGCAAGGGAGAGGGCAAGTGAGGAAGGTGTGTAGGTAAAAAAGAGTAAGTGGCCCTCACTCTACTGCCAATTAACCTGTATAATACTGCCATTTCAGCCTTTGTTCAAAGAGAAATGATTGTCCAGCATAACCTTTAGTTCTGAGGCAAGAGGGAGAGCCTGGATTCAACCTCACAACAACCTCTCTGCACCAAGGGGTTACAAAAGTACTCAAGGAGTGTCAAAGCAGAGTCTCAGGCTGCCAAAAACCTGCTGGGCTCTGCAGGGCCCTGGTGCATCCCTAAAGAGGCTGTGAGGTGCCAGGCAGGACCTGGATCCGGCCTGGCTGTGGCACAAACTGCAGGGGTTCCTGGTGGTCCCCACGTGCCTGGCTGCAGCCTCAGGAATTAGTGATGACAGAAAGCACTGCTGTGGTGTGTGAGGTATTAGTAACCTCCAGCAGCGTGTGTGTAGCTGATAGAAAAGGCCAGGATAAAGCTGTGTTAATCAGGGATATTCAGAGAGCTAACACATCCCTGCTAGCGTGGGAGGGGATGTTGGATGTGTTACCCTCTGAGGCTGGTGGAATAGCAGCAGCAGCAGCGTGCTGCTCCTGCTTTGCTGAAAGGCTGTGGATTTAATTTCTGCTTCTAAGTAGTGCTATTTGCAAATCCATGGAGGGTACAGAGTAGATTTCTAGGACATGGACTTGTATATATTCATCCTTTTCATCCCACACTCCTGACCTTGGGGTATAATGTATGCTTGTGTACCTTTGTAGAATGCCCTTTGCTAGACAAGGGAGGCAAGAAGATGAGCCAAAGGTTGTGCTACTGATCTGGATTTGGGAAGACGTGGGTTTAATTCCCCATCCTTATGCAGTCTCCTTGTGACAAAATCTCGCATAATAAAAACCTTCAGGAGGTGAGGTTCAGCAAGAATGACACAGAAACTGCAAAAGAAAAAAAAAAAAAAGCATTTGTTAAAAGGTGGAAAACATCCTAAGGCCCTTGGTTCTTAACTGTCAAGTATCGTGTCTTGCCTAGAGGTCTGAGACCTTGTGTGTGTGTGCTCTGTTCAGCTGCAAACAGTCAGAATAATGAAGATGGACGTTTTTGGCTCTCTGGATCAAATAGTGATGGTTGTGACTGCAAATTAATAGAAGAGGGGGGAAAGTAAGAACATAAAAGGCAGTTTTTCAAGCACTGGCTGCCAGAATCTCTTCACAGGGCAAAGGTGGGTCAGGCAGGGCAGCTGCCTGATAAATCCTCCTGGGATGTGTCTTGTTTCCATCCTGTTACAGAAGAGTTCACATGATGGCTGCAGCCAGAGAATGTGGGAACTCTGGGCAGACAAGTCCTGGTGATTCATTAATTTATTTCTTTTCCCAAACTCCAGAGACTCTTTAAAAGACTTTCCTAATGTGTCTGTAATAATTTCTACCTTCAGACAGCTCTGACTTAATTTTCAAGGACAATCTCCACTTTAGAGATGGCAGAAGGATTATTTTAAATGGCACATGTAGGCAGCAGGTTAAATGTATTTAAGTCCAGTGCAGCAGCCAGCACAGATGAGATGTCCTGGTCTCTTCTGTTTATCTCTGAGAGGAACCAAGGCTGAGAGTCAAGGAGTCTGAAGTTATTGTTTGGGGAAGAACAACACTATGTGCACAGCAGAAATCACCCAATTCAGTTCCTCAGCTCCATGCTCTCTGAAGAAATACCATGAGTTTCTCTGAAAAGTATTTGCTTTCTGCATTGCCAAGGTCCATCCACCCTTGGTGCCATACCCAGTGTGTGTGATGGGATCCAGCCACAGGAGGGGGACAAAGATGCACTTGGTGAGAGAATTTTAACATGTAAGAGATTTAACCTAACCTCTGCTGGCAGTGGCACTTCCCTGCTGCAGGCAGAGGATCAGAGCACATGCCTTCCAGTGCTGGGGTTTCAGTCTTGCCATGTACACACAGCAGATCCTGAGCACAGGGACTGTGCTGTCTGGTTTGCAAAGGTCTTTTGATCATTGTCATTGCAGGAAACAAGAGTGAGAGCCCAGCAGATACAACAGGCAGCGGGAAATGCTTTGAGAGGGAGGGTTTACCAGTGGGAAATGCTCACCCTGCCCTTGGTGTTGGCAGGCAGGGAGGCTCCTGTGTCAGATGTCTCTCTGAGCCTCCCCAAGCCTCAGTGTGGGCTGGTCCATCTCCACTGCAGCTTGCCAGCACTGACCAGCCTGGTGTGGTGCCTATCAAAACACACCCAGACACCCAGGATTGCCAGTGTGAGACAGCAAACCCTGCCCAGTCTGGAAGGTGCTGGTTGGAAGATGCCCGTGCTGCTGATGGAAAACTCCTGTCCCACACTGCAAGGCAAGATATATTCTATTTCTATCTGTTAGAGGTGGGGCAGTTCTCTTCTGTTCAGGGGGCAGTTTTTCATTATCTCTCCCACAACCACTCCTCCCTCCAGAGGGACACCTGCTGATAACAGGCTATGGAATGTCACTGCATGGCTGATAAAATTACAGCAACCCAAGAGGGTGGAGCCAGGCATTCCTACCTGGATATAATCTGAGATCCTGGGACAGCAAGACAGCTTCTCCACTGGACTTCCCAGAGGAACAGCAGCTGCCTCTTCCACTGGATCTTCAGAGGAAGACTCCACCCTTCTACAGGATCCCTGCTCCAACAGAACCACACCTGACACTCCAGGAGGACTGCCATAATTCCAATGGGACTGCTCCCAACACCCTGACCCACAGGGTGTCAGGTTGTGTTCTGACTCTGTCGGTGTTGTTTTCGTTTACTGCATTGTTTATTTTATATTTTTATTTTCTTCCCCAATAAAGAACTGTTATTCCTGCTCCCATATTTTTGCCTGAGAGCCCCTTAATTTCAAATTTATTGCAATTCAGGGTGGGGTAGGGATAAGTTTACATTTTCCATTTCAGGGGAGGCTCCTGCCTTCCTTAGCATCACCTGGCTTTCCAAACCAAGCCCTTTGCCCATGGCTGAGGCAAAGGCAGCCTGGTGCAGCTGGGGCTGGAGATGGAGCTCCCTTAGCAGGAGGGAGAGCAGGTGGCCGAGCAGCAGGGAGGAAGGCTTGCCAACCACACACATCACGAGGAGCCTGAAAGGAAACAATTTGTTTAACTAGTTTGCCAAATAATATCTATATTATGAATGCACCAAACGTTGCTTGTTCCTCCTCACTGGAGGGTTCTTGCTTCCAGGATGAAGTTGTTGTTTCCTCCAGTCCATAGCTAGGGAAAGGCTGGGAAATGCTACTGAAGTCCCAGTGGGTCTTTGCTGCAAGTCGGTGAAGGTGGAAGGGGGGTTTGTGCTCCTGTGGGTCACTCCAGCTCTCCCTGGGGACAAGTTTCCTCAGTGTGTTCAGACCCTTCCTTCACCTGCTCTCAGCTTTGAGTTCACCCCTGTTTATCCCACTTTTGGGGAGCTCCAGGGTGCATGGCCAACACCTGGGAAGTGCTGCTTCTCAGGTCATCCCCGTGGCTCCCAATCCAGCCTGATGTTCTCCTAAGAGGCTTCAAAGATGGAGTTTCAAGTGGTCACAACCCACATCTAAGGCAGCTTTTTCCAAGAGTCGGGTTAGGATCCTAAATTACCCAAATTCCTGGGTTTTGTCTGCAGCTGTTCAATACAGGTCATACCCATGCTCAAAAGCTCTGTATCTAATATTAACTAATCTGATATTAAATTTTGTGTGTGTGTGTGTGGCAGGGGAGCTGTTTGAAATGAGGTTCAGTACATCAGAGGAGCAGTGAACATCCAGAAAGCAGCAGAGGGAGTGTGACAATAGGTGTGCAAAGGTGTGTGCAAGGGCTGCAGGGCACTTCAGTGTCAGAACCTTGTGCTACAGTAAATGAGCACTCCTAATCCTCCATAAAACTGAACAGTGAACTCTCCAAAAGCTAGTAATGTTCAAGCTGCGACTGAATTCTCTGATTTTCTCCTAAGTGACAGGGTTTTAAAGGAAAATTGATGAGGAGATGGATGTGACATGACTTACAAGGGCATTAATGAATCTCTAGAAAAACATTCATAGCAGCATAAGAAAAATAAACACAGTAGAAAAGTATAAAGTATTTATGGATCTACACTGACTTAGGTGGTCACCAAAACAATTTCTTTTTCTGTCTCCCACAGGAAAAAAAGTGAAACTAGGAAATATAATAAAAACACAAACTTCAGCACTGGCTGTTGCCTGGCATTTACTGCCTTTCTGGAGCTTGCAAAACACTGTAAGTGCCTGGATATAGGCAGTGCCACACAAACACACTTGCTGATCTTTGCAAGAGCTGAGGTGCTTTTCCTGCTCTGTCAAAAGGCATTTGGGGTTGGTGGCTGGCAGGAGAGGAAGGCAGAGAGAAGGGCTGGAAGGTTTGAAAGTGGTATAACCAGGCAGGCAGCTTCTCCTCTTCTCTCACTTGTACTTTCCCATTGTGACTGCAGAAATATTTTCCTCTAGTGCTTCAGCTTCACTTAACTCTCCCTTTGATCAGTGTTTATAGTAATGGAGCTTGGTATAAGCTCTAATATCCCTAAATGCTGTAAATATATATCCACAAACACTAAACAAAACATTCCCTATATAATAAACAGAGACCAGAACTGTGAATTAGGGCCCCAGACAAGGCAGATGCACAGCAACAATTCTCAAGGACTTTGAAGTTAAAAGCCTGGCTGTGTAAATGTAAGAGCTTTTGTAAGTCAAACTAAAAGTCTCATTAACGCAGAAGTTCCATGATCAGAAACCTGACTAGTTCAATGAGGATCCCCAAGGACACAAGTATTTAGCACACTTTCTAATTAAAAGAAGAGAATTATGGTACAGCAGTTAAAATATGGTTTATACTTGTCTAGGAAATATTCAGTGGATTGTGTGTGCAGAGATACCCTGCCAGGGCTCTGCAAATAGGACATGAGCAAACCAAGGTGCACCCAGGCAGGACTGAGAGCCTTCTCTGTGCTGGGGTGCTGTCACCTTGGGTGATGCCTCAGGTTTTAGCTTTTATGTTATTCACATTCTGTGCTGGTTTAGTCTGTGGGCCTGGGCTTCCTATCAGGGGATGGTGAGCTCTCATCATCAGCACACCCAGGGCTGCTTGGAGTCAGGCTTAATTCACTTTCCCAGCCTTGGAAACTAGAGGTTAAGGATTTCATTAACCCCTAAATACAGAATATTGCAGTAATTTGAAACATCGTGTTTTCAGGGAAAAAAATTATCCAAATCACTGAGACAAACAGGAGAAGGGGAGGGTGAGGAGACACAAAACTTTCCCATTTAAGAAACAAATGAGTTCAGGTGGCTTTAGATGGAAGGGGTAATTAAAAAGTGAAAAAGCAAGTGAAGCCAGTTGGTTACAGGAGCTGAGTTGCAGGTGTTTGTGGAATGAAGGGTTATCCAGGTCCCAGGTGTTCTCACCATTTTGTCTCAAATGCCTTCAGTACCCCCTCCAAGCTCCTGCTTTTCTCTCTACAGAATAACCAGGGCAAGTACAGCTATGTGAAGTAGGTTTTTGTCATTCTTTTAGTGCTAGCAGCATTATTATTTTGATGAGCAGTTTATTCATTGTTGTCTCTGCCCTGGTTTATCAGTCTGTGCTGCCATTTGTGTGAGAGCTGCCTGGTGAGCTGTGAGGGAAGTGAATTGCTCTGAATCTGCCTGGCTGCAGCTTACACTGGGGGCAATCAGAGCAGTGACCAGGTTTATGATCTCAGTGAAATTGGCACAAATATGGGCTTTTTAAAATGTAGAAGCTGGCCTACATGGTGTGAAAGGTGTTTTTGCAGTGTATTCCCTTTGAGTTTGGCAGAGAACAGGTTTTTCAGCTATCAGTTCAACTGGGTCTCTTAATGAACAGCTGTTCCTCATTGGCAGCCACCAGTTTCTTGTGGATTATTTCTGAAACAGCAAGAGACAGCAGCAATCATTTCTGTTACCCTTGACTAAAGGCTGCCTGTCAAAATGTTTCCTCAGTCTCTGTAGTGAGGATTAGGATGTTTTTCCCAGCTCATGAGAAGTTAGGTGATCTTAAAGGATTTCCCAGTCTGCTTCAGGATTCCTCCAAAAAGTCTCATTTGTGAAGTTTGTGACCAAAGAAAATAAACATCTATCAGATCAACAGCTACCTTTCCTTCAAGTGAGTCAAAATGCTGTATCTTCCCTTTGACATCCTTTAAAGAGTTTTTTTTTATCTAAAATGAAGAAGACAATGTTTTTTAAAATATTATTTCAAAGCCAAAATTAGGAAGTCTGAAAGTTTCATTTTGAAAACACAGAATGAAGAGACTTCCACAGCTTCGAAACTCTTGAGACATATTAAGTGAATTTTTTATCAGACTAGGCTTTTCCAGAGTTAACTTTGCAAGAATGACAGACTACAAGCATATTTCATTTAAAACAGTTTTTAAATGGTAGTTATGCAAAAGCAGAGCTATTTTGGGAAGGTCCCCTCTGTGAGAGCTGCTGCTGAAATTAGCAGCTCCTGGTGCCTGCCATGTGTTTGTACTTTTAATATAGGTAACCCTGAGCCAAGGTTGGAGACTAATGCCCCACTTAATTTCTCACTAGTGAGCTGTTGCAGTCTGCCCTTTTCTCCTTCCACTCAGGATGTTCTTAGCCCAGGTAATTGCACTGAGGAGGAAAACGGACTCCACAGGAGTGGGTGAAAATGAACACAAATAATACCCCTGTGTTCACGCTCATCTGGTAAGGAGGGAAGAAGGGAAGGGCACACCTGGATCACTCTAGAAGCTTCCTCAGGATTTCTTGGGGTAGATAATGGCATATTTTTAGCAGCATTTCCACCTCTGATGCTGAGGAAGATGTTTACACCGTACCTGCTTGGTGCTGTCAGGAGTTTATCCATTGGAGTCCTCCCCACCCTGGATAATACCCTAGGAAGAATCAGAGGCATTTGGGATGTTTGGGCTCCTGTTCCATCTGTTCTTCATTTGATCCCTTCCAAGTCCTGAATTCCTTCAGCAACCAGGATCAGCCTCCTTCTCAAATCTCTTTCTCCTTTGCTTTGCCCCAGTACACTCTACCTCTGACTAAGGCAGTTTTCTTTCTGCTAGCATTTTCACAATATACACGAAAATGCCCACATAATTAAATAAACCAGTGCTGAAACCCTCTAAAGAACAATTATCTTTTGTTTGAAATACTCCTGGCAGAAATATTGGAAAACTGACATGTAATTAGTACACTGAGCCCCACTGCAACATTAAATACAATGCAGAATTAAATACAATTAGGGCTCCTAACTCTGGCTTCTCCAGGATTCCAATTGACCAGTGATAGTGAATTTGTGAACTGGTTTTATACATATGCACACTGTTAGTCCAATGATTTTAAATGCTGTTTCAAGCCTGTACTTTCCCAGTCTCCATTTTGCTTGTCAGGCTCTTCTCCTTCTTATCCAGAAATCTTCACCTTTAAACAGCTTTTCTCTGCTATCTATGTGATCAGGGAGAAAGAGTAGTGTTGGATATTAACCCAAAACCAGACTAAAGCAGAATTGGATTAATTGTATGACTCCCAGTGGATGAATCCCTTAGGGTCAGACCTTAAAAAATACCAGGGCCCCCAAAATGGCAGACAGGGTGATTTCACAATACTTGCACATCCAACCCTCCTTGATTCCAGCTGTCTCAGGTGCCTGAACACGTCAAAAGTTGCCTGGCAAGATAGAGGCCTGAACCCAGGATGATGAAGGCAACAGGGAGATGGAAGAAAATCAGTGGCTGGGTGTGAGGTGTTTGTTGGACACGGAGCCCCCTCACCTGCACAGAGGGCTCAGGTGCAAAGCCAGAAGCTGTAAGGCCTGGCAGGATCAGGATGGAGGAGCTGGCAGCTCCCTCACACTCCCTAAAGGGAAAGAGCTGCCAAAAGGGAACACAGCCCTAGAAGTTGTTTGTTCTCCTAACAGCAGATTGAGTTGGCTTTTATGTTTCCAAATGTGTATCTATGCACCTCCCCACTGGTTCAGAGCAGCTGATATGCCAGGAGACCGGGAGGATGGCTCCTGAGGAAGACAAAAATGCTGGTAGAAAGGGAAATTTCATACTTAGGTATCTGGAGTCTTTTTTATCATAAAAGAGGAAGAACAAGCTGTGCATGACAGGTATTAGTCATGTTATGCAATTCAGTACTGGGAAGTACACAAGGGCTGCAATGAGAAGCATTGTGTGAGAACTGATGTAAAACTGACTATTTATACTAAAACTACTTCAGCATTTCTATGAGTGCTTTATCTTGAAAGCACCCCATATAAATATTTCCAGAGGTAAAAGATGATGTGAATCTGCAGGGTATTAAAATCTGGAGGGGAGGACAAGTCTGAAAGGAGGTTTGGAAGGAAGCTGCTCCTCAGGGACAGCAGTGTGGCTTGGGATGTGCTGCTCCCCTGGCTGTGAGCAGAGCCCAAGGCACAAAGCTCCTGGCAGTCGGGCTCCTTGTGCTGCCTTCCAGCCTCCCTGCACCACAGAGGGATCCAGATTTGTTTCTTGTGACAAATGTTGAATGACTCCTCATGGGAGAGCTGTTGTGTTTGCTTTGGGCTGTCACTGCTTTCTGTGCTCCTTTGAGCATTGTCCTAGGGGGGTGTCAGAGGAAATGGGGATTTGCTGCTGCAGTTTGTCCCATACTAGATGGTTTGCCATCACTAGAGTGGTGATGTATTCACTCCTGGGATAACCTTAGAAGCCCTAGAAAAATGTGTGGTGACCTTCTAAAGGGAGCTGTGTGACACCACACTGTCCTACAGGGTGGGGTTTTATGACAGGAGGGTCTGGGCAGTACAGGGCAGGCACCCAGAAATCCCCAAGGAAACCTGGGTGTGGCATTCACATTCTCTGAACACGATTCCTTTGCCCAGGGCTTTTCTCCTGGGAAGCTGAAAGGCAGTGAGAGGCCTCAGAGAAAAGGAAAACAATTGTTATCTCATTTGCTTCTCCTGTGTTGTGCTCATGTGGAATGTGTTTGGAGATTGTTTACCCGCAGGTGATTGTTTCATTGGATTCTGCTGTGAGTTGTTTTCACTCTTTGGCCAATCAGGGCCAAGCTGTGTCAGGACTCTGGAGAGAGTCACAAGTTTTCATTATTATCTTTTTAGCATTCTGTAAGTATCCTTCCTGTATTCCTTAGTATAGTATAGTATAGTATTCTTTAATATAATATAGTATAATAAAGTAATAAATTAGCCTTCTGAGAACACGGAGTCAGATGCATCATTCCTGCCTTCGTCAGGGCTCTTTGATTACAATATCTGGGCAGTTCCCCTGCTCAGCACAGGTACAAGGACAGAGCCAGGGCTGCCACCACTGCAGCCTCAGCAAGGCTGAAAGAAGAGCAGGGAGCTGGAGAACGTGCAGCCACATCTGTGGGACCTGCAGGGGACATGGGGCCACTGGTCCTTCAGCTGTGACAGAAAACTCCTACCAGGAGGTGTCACAGCAGAGATTTTGTCATTGGAAAACCTAGAAGGGATGGGGAGCACTGCTGGCAGCAACCAGAGGACTAATTAAAGGACTAATTGCTACACAGAAAAGTGAAGTTAATGACAACGGTTAAACAAAGTCACATATTGGTGGTAATAATTCAGTACTGCCTTCTCAACCTGCTGAGCACAAGGTGACAGCAGTGCAGGATGTTAAAGGAAATATCAAGTCCTACAGATAAAATCAAATGCATTTTGTAGTTGAGGGCCACAAAAGTGTGGCTTTTCTTCAAGAAAGAGTCACCTGCACTCCAAGACCTCCACCAGTGGACAGAAAAGGGGATTTCTGTGCCGTGGCTCCAGGTGCAAGCTGGATGCAAAGCCCTGCTCCCCTTCAGGGGTAATTGTGTGTGTGCACAAGGCCTTTGTGCCCTGTGGTGGTTCTGGGCAGCAGAGCCCTGGCTAAGCCTCCACATGAGCGCCTGAATCATCTCCTGGGCTCTCCTTGGCCTCTGATGTGTGAACACAGAGCAGCACTGAGGATCCAGCTCTTCCAACCTGTTAACAGCGTGGATGAAAATGCACATTTCTGCCCTTGAAGAAGTGGAATCAGAGGAGTCTGTGATAGGGGAGCGTGGCACGGATGAAAGGAGAATGTGAAGGACTTTGAACATGTAAGAGAATGTGAACAGTGGCGATCCCAGAAGGGAAATTCTTCAGGGAATTAGAAGGAAAATAGATGTTAGGGAGGCAGGATTAAAACTGATTGAAGTCAGAGGGGGGAAGCTGGGTCTGAGTTTTGATCATGAAAAGGCTGAGAGGAGGGAGAGTAATCTGAAATCAAAGCACAGATGGAAATCAAACCTGAACATTAAACAACCTGCAAATCTCTGTCTGGAAGAGACAAGATCCAAGGACCCAATAAAGTGAGATGAGGGGTTTTCTTAGATCCTTGCAGAGGGACAGCCTCCACCTGGAAAAGGGTCCAAAATTGCCCTGGCCTGGCAGAGAAGGGGAGAAGGAGAGTGCTTGTCATGACTGAGAAGGTTCCACTACAGGGCCTGAAGGAAGAACCAGCAGGGTTACACCCACACCCAGTAAAGAGGGCTGTTACTTGTCATTTCCACCAGCAATCATGTTTTCTCTCCTCTTAAGTGTCTGTTTCTGGCACTGTCCAAAGGGCTGAACTTTTTCTGTCTTTGCTGAGGCCCTCAAAAGATGCCCTTTAGTGGGCTGGCCGTGAGCCAGAGGGAAAGCCACAGCTTCTGCAGCCAGATCCCTCCTTAAGCTGCTGCTGAGCCCTGTGCATGCGTGTGTGAAGTGTCCTGCCAAGCTGATGGGCTGGAGCTGCAGAATTAACAGTGTTGACTCAGGCCTGAAGACTTTAAAAGAATTTATATCAACAGATTTTAGAGATCTTAAAATATACAGCTTGAGTAGCCTTAGGTTTCTCAGGCAGCTGCCAAATCAAACTGAATAATAAAATAAAACTGAATAATAAAGTGATCGCACAGTGTAAGATCAAGACAGGGCCAAGTAGAGGCACCTTCAGTAATTACTGCATTGGGAGCAGCCTCCTGACAAGCCTTGAGTTTCTGCTGACATGCTGAGAACCAAAAACAGCAACAGGATTTCTCCAAATGAAAGCAGCTCTTCCCTGGCCTCCGGATTGACTCCTTGTTTGTTCCTTTTGCTCTTTCCTGTCAGTGAGACCCGGCCAGGGGAGGTGCTGCTGGTCCAGAGCAGCAGGGGCAGGGAGGAGGAGGAGGTAGAGGAAGTGGAGAGCTGGGTGTGACCCAGGGGGAAGGGGGCTGTCAAAGGAGGAGCAGATCCCAGAGAAGGAGGAGGTGGTGATGGTGGAGGTGGTGTAGGAGGAGGTGGAGGTGGAAGAGATGGTGGTAGTGGTGGAGGAGGAAAAGGAGGTGAAGGTGGAGGAAGTGGTGGAGGAGGAGGAGGTGGAGAGCTGGGCATGACCCAGAGGGAAAGGGGGATGTCAAAGGAGGAACAGACCCCAGAGCAGGAGGAGGTGGTGGTGGTGGTGGTAGAGGTGGAGAGCTGGGTGTGACCCAGGAGGAAGGGGACTGTCAAAGGAGAAGTAGATCCCAGAGGAGGTGGAGGAGATGGTGGTGGTGCAGGAGGAGATGGTGATGGAGAAGGAGGTGAAGGTGGAGGAGGTGGTGATGGAGGAGGAGGTGGAGAGCTGGGTGTGACAAAGGGGGCTGTCAAAGGAGAATTAGACCCCGGAGGAGGAGGAGGAGGTTGAGGTGGGGGAGGTTGAAGAGGTGGTGGAGGAGGTGGAGCTGGAGCTGGAGAGCTGGGTGTGACAAAGGGGGCTGTCAAAGGAGAATTAGACCCCGGAGGAGGAGGAGGAGGTTGAGGTGGGGGAGGTTGAAGAGGTGGTGGAGGAGGTGGAGGTGGAAGAGGTGGAAGAGGTTGAAGAGGTTGCTGACTTGGTGGCGGTGGTGGTAGTAGAGGTAGTGGTAGAGGTGGAGCCAGGGGGAAGGGGGCTGCCAAAGGAGGAGCAGACCCCAGAGAGGACAGTGCTGATGGATGATGAACCTGGCTCCTAAAAGCACCGCTCCCTGCTCTCAGGCTGCTGCCACACCTGGGACAGGTGTGTCCCCTTTGTCCTCTCCCCAAGGGCTGGCAGTGCAGGTCTTGTAGGTGCCAGTGTCCCTTGGAGAGCCCAGCTGTGGGTACAGGCATGGATCATCCTTTCCCTGCTTTTTATTATTTACTTGAAGGCTGGAAAAGATCAATATTAAAAGCCTACTGAGGGGTTTAAAAAAAATGGCCTTGAGATGTTCATTTTTCATTATTTACATTGCAGTGGAGCCTCAGAGCTGTAAAAAGCCCAACTAGGAACCCTCCATTTGCTTTAAAGCTACACATGCTTTGTTTGGGGGTTTAGGGGGGAGGGGATGTTTAGAGGTTTTTTTGAAGGAAAGATTTCATTTTTTGATAAAAACATCCTGGAAAAAATGAAGCTTTTGAGGAAGGGGAACCAATTTTTATTCGTTTTTGGTGACATTTTTCATGAGATAAAGTGTAATTCCTGAGAAGCTCTAACTTTGGTCCTTTTTTCATCCTTAAAAGGTTTCTTTCTCTCTAGACTCATGGCATCCATTTCCCATTGTCCTATCAGAGTGCCAGGGCAAATATATCTTTCTATTTTGGTATTGTCAAGAGGTAAGGTTTGAAAGGAAAGGTAATATCTTTTCTTAGAGGGACTGATAGAACTGGGAAAAAAGGGACTTATTTTTGGGCATAGAAGCCCTGTCTGACTCCTTTGTTTATAAATTGCCCCTCTGTTCTCCCAGAGACCTTCCTGGCTCTACACTGAACTCTTTTAACTCTCACACAGACACTCAAAAAGCACAGTCACAATATATCTTCACTGATCCTGCAATCTCCTCGTCACCTCTGCTTTCCCTCCTCCTTCAGCTCCTCACTTCTCTGTTTTGCAATCTTCTCAAGTGGCATCTGCAGCTGATATTTTATTACTGATGTGTGCCTTTTTCTAATCCTCCATTATTTGGGGCATATCCTTTGTTATCTGTGTTAGACTCTTCTGTGCCCTGGGGATATTTATCACTAATTGATTCACATAAATGGGAAGGTAAACATCCATTTTTCTTAGAATACACATTTTCCTTGCAGCGGGACAATCCCTGGAGCTTTTATTCTTTCTTTCTTTCCTTTGTGGTGTCATGCGTGGCTGGTTGGAGCTGAAATGGAATAAAGTTGATGTCTGCAGTGGGCTGAGCAGCACGTTCAGGATTTGTGTTTGTGCCTTTGTGGCTCACTGACCACACTGGGAGAAGTCACAGCTTCCACACAAGTCAGTGATAGATGTCCCTCCACTCCTCTGTGGGTAAAATATCCCCTGCAAGCCCTCAAAAGGGGCAGAGAGGCTGACTGAGGCTTGGGTAGGAGGGAGGCCATGGATTTTGTTCAACAGATGATGTTCTGGATGATGGAATTGACAGTGCACTTATGAAACTCAGAGGTGGCACAGAGCTAGGAGGGACTGCAAATGTATTGGACAACAGAGTGAGAATTCAAATGAGTTCTACAAACTGCAGGAATGGTTTGGGGGAGGAAAAAAAAAGGAATTAAATTAGAGACAAGTGCAAGGCACAAAACTTGGGTGGAATAATCAACGCAGGGTATGAGGAAGAGGCAGGGGTTCTGTGGAAAGGGAACTGGTGAGCAGAGGAAATAAAGAAGTTCATCAAGTCTCAGTGTCACCTTGGTGGGAAGAAAGGACAAGTGTAGGTAGGATATTGTATTTGTGGGGTGCCCTGTGGCAGGAAGGAATGATGAATCTGACTCCATGTTCTCAGAAGGCTAATTCATTATTTGATGATACTATATTATATTAAAGAATACTATACTACACTAAAGAATACAGGAACGATACTTACTGAATGCTAAAAAGATAATAATGAAAACTTGTGACTCTCTCCAGAGTCCTGACACAGCTTGGCCCTGATTGGCCAAAGAGTGAAAACAACTCACAGCAGAATCCAATGAAACAATCACCTGTGGGATAAACAATCTCCTAACACATTCCACATGAGCACAACACAGGAGAAGCAAATGAGATAAGAATTGTTTTCCTTTTTCTCTGAGGCTTCTCAGCTTCCCAGGAGAAGAATCCTGGGCGAAGGGATTTTTCCAGAAAATATGACTGCCACAGCAGGACATCGAGTAACAGCTCCTGTGATAGCAGAGTGTGCATTAGAAAAGCTTTTTGATGGTGAGCAGTGCTCAGCATGGGCTGAGGGTGCTGAGGAAGAGCAGCTCCCAGGGGTGGGACAGGCACAGCTGTGGGGCAGGAGGAGGCAGCAGCATTGTCCCAGGATCCCTGAGCCCTGGTGCTTCTTGCCCTTGTGCCCCACACCTCCCTGCAGGGACCTGGGGAGGGCAGAGGCTGGTGCTGGTTCAGGGTGCCAGGGGGGCTGTGCACAGCCCACACCCCCTGGCAGCTCCAGAGTCCTCCCTGCTCCCAGCCCTCTGCCCTGCCAGGCTGTGACCCTCAGCAGGGCTTTGTTCTGGGATGTGAGCATCAGTTTGCCCTGGTCATGTGAGGGCAGACTGTAGGAACATGGGTGTCACAACAGGACATGAAATAAAATGACATGCATGCTGGAACCTCCAAGGGGAAAAAAAAGTAACGTTTATTCTCAGCCTCGATATTTATAGAATTCGAAAAGTGACCCTGGATTGCAGGATGAAATTGCCACCTCTCCAATGACTGGTCAAATCAACAGTCCATCAAATTTCTCCTGCTCCAGAAAAGAATGCAAAACCAATCATTATTTACATAAAAGTGCGTGAGAACTCAGTTACAAAAAAATGTAAATATCAGAAGGCTTAGAAGAACAGGGTGACACATGGGCTCTTCCATTATTTTTTTCTCACTTCACTAGACAGAAGTCTGGCAGGAGGAGGATATGAGTTTAACTATGCTGTTGGCCTTGAGGCTTTAGGTATCAAGGAGAGATTATTTCAGAGATCAAACTGAATGCTGATTTGAGGGAGTAGCTCATCCCTTTGGAGTGCTCCAAAAGGAAAAGGGAACATTGTCAGTTCAATCTACTGTGGAATTTATAATATTAATGATCTGAAGAACACTTTAGGGATTTCTGTCAGATGTCTATTTTAATTTAAACTCTTGGGTGTTTAACTACCCAAAATATTGAGTTCTAGTCATTATAAAAACTAATAACTGGCTTATTTTGCTGCTAATTCAGAAACTGAGGTTAATTATCTATAGTGAAGGGATATGGTAGTAATCTAAAGTCTACCTGAATAAGACACTGTGGTTAATTGATTCCCTGTGAAATGACAAAAGATTCCTTCAGAGAGAAAAGGTGTTCAGCATTCATGGCTTTTTCAAAAGTACTACTGTTTGCTTCTCAGGAAAGGGTTTGGCATGATCAGCTATACTTTACCCTTTTCTTATCATCATTGCTGGTTTATTTTCACAAAAAAACCCACCCCAAACCCACCCCACTGGGTGATGATGAATTTCCCAGGTGAGAGCCCCTGTGCTCCTGCACACCTGTGCAGGGGATTACAGCAGCCCCTTCCCCCTCTGCACTGGGGGGCACTGCTTGATGCCCAGTCCAAGGAGTGGGGACTGCACCCATGAATTTGGCATCTGTGTTTGACCTGGACACAGGGAAGCTTCCTCAGAGCTGTGTGAGCACAGCCAGGGTTTGGCCCAGCTGACTTATCCAAAATCACAGAGCACATCAAGTCCAGAGCTGAAATTGCTTCCTTGCTCTCTGTCCTGTCTCTTCTCTGTTCTGCCATTCCCTTTCTCAAGGGCTCTGAATCTGCCCACTCTCCCACTAGTTTATTTAATAAAAATTACTTTCTAAGCCAACTGCAAGCAGCTGAAAAAATTAATTTAAACTTCCCCTAAAGTGTATTTGTCAACGTCCACTGTTGTAATTCATTGCATTGTATCCTGGCATCCCCTGAACATGGCAGTGTCAGAACTCTGGTGATGTAGTGCAGTCTCCATGTATAATACATCACCAGAACAGTTTCAACTTGGATGATATATGAAGCCAGCCTGGGAGGATTTTTTAAATCGACCTAAATTTTGAGATTCTTTTTGTTTAGCTTTAAGTTTTTGAAGGTTTCACCTGAAGCCTTTACTGAACATCTAAATATTTTTCCCTTGCCAGGTAGGAGTTAGCAATGGCAATTAACCTCTAAGGGCTTTGTAGGTTGGCTGCCCAAATTGCAAAGGTGATGTGTGTGCATCACTATTTACCTGGATTTCTCTGGATTTACCTGGATTACCCTGCAATGCTGGTTGTGTTTGAAACAAAATACTAGATGTGATTGCAGCCTAAATTGGGCAGTTTGGGAGGGCTTTTGGGCAAGGGGATGGTGGATGGAGGTGTGATGGGCATGGGGATCCTGCACTGCACAGGATAAACCTCCCACCTGAGCCCTGGACTGCAGGGTGTGGGCAGCAGGCTTTTCTCACAAGAATTGTTTTGTAAGGAATGTGTTGGGTGGGCTGGCTGGGTGTAACTGAATGCTGAGAGGGCAGGAGAGAAGAAACAGCTGAGAGCAAAAGCTGGAATGGGTAAGCCAAGAGCAGATAAATATGAGGGCAAAAATGGTAGGAAAAGGGTAAAAGAACTGGAAATGAAAATGGGAATGACCACTGATCTTTGTTTACAGACACAGTCTGTTACCAGGGCAGGTCAGGACTTTCTCTTGAAACAATCTTCAGTGCTAACTTTAGAAAAAATAAAATAGAGACAGGAGCAGAGACCAGCTACCTCCTCTCCTTCCCATTTCATATAAAAATGCAGCTCTTCTTGTCTCTCACCTTCTCCTTCTGAGTTTGTTGTTCTGTTTTTGACAAAGAGGCCCCATATTCCAGCCAGATTTCTTCTTACTCCTGAAGTGGTGAAAGGTGAGTGTGAAATGCACTTTGTGTTGCTGTGCTCCATCAATGGGAAGCAATTCCTGCACTTTTGAAGGAACCTGCCTTTGGTTGTCAGGGCTGTGGTAGAAAAAAACACTCTGAGTATGCAAGGGAGCATTTAAAATGTTATCTAACAATAGTAAAGATTTGGCCCAGCTCAATGTTACAACTTAATTACCAGGAAAATGCTACACATTATGAAGATTTAAATCATTTAACAAGCCTTGTGTGACTCTTAATGTTTGGGGGTTTTGGTTTTTTTTTTGTTTTTTGGGGTTTTTTTGTTTGTTTGTTGGTTTTTTTTGGTTTTTTTGTTTTTTAAAATTATTATTATTGCTGCCCTTTTTACATAGTTTTTATTTGAAAGGACAAAAGCAATAGTCAGCCCGGGCTCCTGGCTGGGGGATCACCTCAGTTTGCACAGGACACAGCACACTTTTCATTAGGAGAGAAAGGATGAAGTAGCTCACTCTGCTGATCACTAAAGCTGGGGGAAGGAAGGACAGGAGCCCCTTTGTAGGCAGCCTGTTTGTGTACAAACTCCAGCAGGTCCAGAGTGGGCAGGATGCTCAGAATCGAGGGAGGGAGGGAGGTAGTTCTAGGCTGAAAGAGCAAATGGAGCAAAGAAGTAAACGCTGGGTTAGTGCTTGTTCATTTTTTTCCAAACTGCTCTCCTTATTAGCGGCATGGTTTGATGGAAAAATAAATCTGACTTTAGGAGCTGAAAGAGTCAATTCCATGGCATGATGTGGTGTGTGGCAGTGTGATGTGGTGTGTGGCAGTGTGATGTGTGTGGCAGTGGTGTAGCACAGACTCTGCTCGCCCAAAAGCTCTGAGGTGTGACAGCAGGTGTTGGTCAGAGTGCTGTGACCTTCCTGAAGAAGCACCATGAAAAAGACACCCCGGGGGCACAGGCAGGTCTGTGCTCACCATTTCAGCTCTTCTGGGATCCAGGTGATGCAGAAGGAGAGATGAGGTCTGTGTGTGGGGTTCCAAGGAGAGCTTCATTCAGCTTCTTCCCCAAAAGGGTCCAGGGACAAAGGGCATCCCAGGCAGGGGAAGCAGGGTTTATATATGGATTTTGAGGGGTGGGGCAGAACACCACTGTGGGAAATGGATTTGTAGGAAGTTCTCAGGGCACATTTCCCAAGTTATCTGCTTCCACACACAAGGAGCACCAATTTGCTGGCATATTCATTTTTCTGACCCAGAGATCAGGCAACTGAGAGGCATTTTAAAAGCTTTTATTCCATTTTCAGTCTCATGTGAAGGGTGAGACAATACAGATGTTATAATTCACACCATCACAATCAAAAGCCAACTATTTCCTAATTACAAAACACTATAAGCGTTTCTTGGCCTATCAGCTTTAGCCACACCATGCTGTAAATGCCTTAAAGCTAATTATCTAAAATGACCCCTCGTGGGTCCTACCACAATGCATCTTTCATAGTTCTATTTCTCCAAAGTATCCAGTCTTATTTGCAAGGCCATCCTTTGAAACTTGTTTCTAGTTCCATTTCTCTCTCAACAATGCCTGTCCTATTCCATGGCATTTCTAAGTCAGCATTTCTTATCTCAAAGTTTGCATACGGATGCACACTGTGTGACCCTTCTGTGAGGTTTTGAGAACTCTACAAATCCATTTCCCACACACCAGGGCCAATGGGATGAGGGCACAGGGGTGGAGCCAGGGGGAAGGGCCAATGGGATACATGGAATTTGCATGTCACAGCAAGGCATGCTGGGAGAAGCCTTTTTCCTCACCCTAACAAAGGTGGTTATGGCTTGAGGGGTTTTCCATCCAGGGGAGTGTTGTGTATTCTCTCCCGGCTGGCCTCCCCAGTGAGGAGCTGAGGACCTGCTGGAGTCCAGCTCCCACCACAGCCCTTCCCAGGGTGCTCCTCCCTGCAACACAAACCCTTGGGGAAGGCTCCAAGTGGGGACAAGGGAGCTCATCCCTCCTCCCCTGGCAGGTGGGGACAGCCTGGCAGATGTGAGGGGCTGTCAGTAAACCTGTCCCAGCTGCTTTATGTGGGATGGGTGTTCCTGCCAGAGGGACACGGTGTGCGCTCTCCTGATGGGCTCAGAGCAACCAAATCTGTGATAGACAAGGATCAAAGGGATGATATTCACAGAATCCACAGAATCACTGGGTTGGAAGAGACCCTCAAGATGACAGAGTCCAACCCAGCCCCAACACCTCAACTCAACCCTGGCACCCAGTGCCACATCCAGGCTTTGTTAAACACAACCAGGAATGGTGACTCCACCACCTCCCCGGGCAGCCATTCCAGAACTTTATCACTCTTTCCATGAAAAACTTTTCCTAATATCCAACCTGTATTTCCCTTGGTGCAGCTTGAGGCTGTGTCCTCTTCTTCTGTCAGTGCTGCCTGGAGAAAGAGCCCAACCCCACCTGAGCACAGCCACCTTTCAGGGAGTTGCAGAGAGTGATAGGGTTGCCTCTGAGTCTCCTTTTCTCCAGGCTGAGCACCCCCAGCTCCCTCAGTGGTTCCTCACAGGGTTTGTGTTCCCAGCCCCTCTCCAGCCTTGTTCCCCTCCTCTGGGTGCACTGAAGCATTTCAACATCCTTCCTGTGGGTCTCTCTAGGCTATGAAATCCTACTTCCACCTTCTGCTGGAATAGCCTAGCTTAGTGAGTGAGCCTTTCGGTAAGTCCAGCCTCTCTGCATAAGCTGGGTCTAACAATGTACAGTTTGTGAGGAGAAGCTCTTTTCTTCTTCTGCTCTTGTAATTACAGGCTGTCTAAGCACTTGGCACTTTGCTGTTTAACACCATTTTGGAAGCATTTTTTGGGGGGTTTTTGTTTCTGTGAAGCGTAGTATTTTCAGTATACTGACAAATATTCAATCCTCTTCTGGCTCCTGGGTGAGAGGATAATTTCTGATGCCTCCTGTGGTGGGTATTCCAAGGCTTACACAGTGTGTAAGTCTGATTTCCTGAGTCAGTGATAAATCATTGATTCTCATTGTCATCCCTGTGCCCCCAGCAGGGAACTGTCACAGTGGTGCTGGTTAAATTGGCCCCAGTGCTACACCCATTGCAGGTCAGCAAACCCATGGCTCAAGTACCTCTGCAACAGAACAAAGAAGCAGCAGAGCTGTACTAGCAATGAATTCATTAAACACTTGCATTTTCATGGAAATCTGATGCTATTTCATCTAATCAAAGATTGTACTTGGTTTCCCCAAAGTCTTACATCTCAATCTATAACTGACACACTGTGAAATATCTGAAATCCACTTGAAAGCCCATGGGATCATTGCTGAATTCCACAGCCTTTTAACATATGCAATTACACTGAGATACACAGAAATTACTGTCGTTTTTTTTCCACAGGCTTTTCTGCTAGTTCTGTAGAAGGCATATTTGCACCAAGTGGAGAATTTTAATTCTCACCCATAAGACTCTTTGTTCGTTTTTGCCAATAGCTTTTATGACTGTCTGCAGTTTCATGGGCTCTGTATACATCCAATACTGTGACTTAAATGTTTCCAGATTTCCTAGCTTATTACTGAAAAAATAGAGTAAAAAATACTTTTGTGAAAAACTTGTTACACTTGCTTCTAAGATTTTTAGTTAGCATAAGTCTCCAGAATCTGGCTTGTGAAATGTGTGTTTCTGAGATACTCTAAGCTCTGGAAATAGCCATTTCTGTTGAACTGTGGTCTCATCTGCTCTCTAAAGCTCAACATCTGCCTTTGCAGACAGAGCTGGCACTGAGCTGCTCCTGCTCACCCCGTTGTTCCTCCTTTATTCTCGGGATCACCTCCACTGATGGGCATCTGGGAATTCCAGGGCAGCTCCTGAGCCAGCAGTGCCAGGTGAAATGAGCCCGAACAAGTTGGGAGAGACTGTTCAGATCTGTTCCCTGCACACTGAGAGGAACAAAGAGGGAAGCCAGCATTCATCATTCAAAAGATAAACATTTGACAGCACAGCTTGACTATGTCAGGAACACTTCTGTTTTAATAGTATGCCTGCAAGCTTTCAAAACAAGTGTTTACCTGTCACAATAAACATTTATGAGTGAAGTACACAAAACACACTAAACTTGGAGCTGGCAAGCTTCCAGAAATGCCATGTGCAGTTAAACTCTTGAGCTTGTCATTCCATCCAGCATAAATCTCTTCAGTTGTCTTCTCTCTTCTTCAGTGTGTACTGTGGGACTCTCCTGACTGCTTTGGAGACATCTGTCTTGGATGCATACAGAATCCTGGGAAGTGCAGCAAGTGCCTGGAGCTGACAGGCACATTAAACCCAGCTCTCAAACAGGTGCAATTAACTCACTCATGGCTCCTGGTGATGCTGGGTGTCTTATTGGTAAACAGGAGCTCGTCGTGGAAATCTGGAGCAGAGCACATGGGGCTTCTCTTAGGTGTTGGATCAGACTCCAAATTTGGATTTTCTGGTGACTTAAGAAGAATAAAGAGTCTGATCTAGTGGTTGGCCTGGCCTGGATTTGAGTCTGACACAAGAGGAGGTCATAAGTTTGCTTGGCTGGAGTTTCCTTTGACTATGCCAAACAATGAGAATTCCCACTTTTTCAGAGATGTTATTTCACTTTGTAGGATTTCTTGCCAAGTCTAACACTGTGCAGCATACTGGAAAAATAGCTAAAGTCAATAAATACAGCCCATAAAAATAATGTCTGGCACAAGGTTTGCACAGGAAACAATTACGTCTTGCTTTTTTTTTTTTTTTAAGGCCATTTCACATTTCAAGAGCTTAAGGAAAAGCTAGGAGAGCAAGGGGAATTTCTTCCTCTATATACATTTTACTGTATATACATGTGCATTTAATGTTTGGGGGTTTTTTTTACATTTTTACATTTTAATGTTATGCTTTTTTTGTTGCAGAGTGAAGGTACAGGATGGTTTCAGCTGGCCAGATAGTGGTCTGACCAGAATGGACAGGTTAAAAGGTCCACCTAATACTGAGGGAACAGCAGCTGAAAAGGGAATTAGGAACCTCAGCCTTGGGGTTCCTGGGTTTGGATTCAGTCTCTTGTGTTCTGTAAAATTTGAAAATCTATTTGAAATCAAGACAATGCTGTTTATACAGGAAACACTTCTTGAGATGGCACAGTAAGTTCTACAGCACTTTTAAGTCTGAGTGGGGTGGTTTTGGGCTTTGTTAAGGAACTCCTGGCCTGCTGTAGAATTGTTGGTGCAAACCAGAGATTCACATCACCACCTCCCCCCTGGGCACCCACTTGGGGCTGCAGTTCAGTCCTCATGACTCCTGGCTCTTCAAGCTCCAGGCAATTGTTTTCTCCCCTGCCCTGTGGCTTCTCACAATAGCAGTCCTCCTTTCCCTAAGTCCTTGGGTGCTTTCCTGATCCAAAGGATGCCCAAGGCTGCTGCTGAGCAGCCCCTTGCTCTCCCCTCTCCCACAGTCAGCGTGGGTGGCCTTCTGCCTTGACTCTCATGCAGCATTTCAAAATGCTTCATTTTTGTTCCAGTGCAGAATGTAAAAGGCTTTCAACATCTCCATTTAAAAAAACCCAAAAATTCCAGTGTTTGTACTCTCCATTTTCCTTCGAAGAGCACAGTGAGAAAAGGGAAGGCCTGCTCTTGTTCAGTCCTGGCAAGTCCAATCCAGAGCTGTGTAAAAATGCATCTAAAAAAAGGACCTTTCTTCCAATAAATGCCCATTTAATGAATAAAAGAGAAACAACTGAAGTCTGCAGTAATAGAACAATTATGTGCTGTTGTGCATTCCAGCTGGCTACACATTGAACAGTTCTTACAAATTGCTGGAAACACAGCAGCACACGGATCTGATACATTTCAGGACAGTCATTATTAGGAAGAAATACCATGTGTCAATCTGCTGATGCCCTGTGAGGGCATTCTGTTCCTAAAATCCCTTAATTGCTGCTCTGGGGCTCACGTGTGCCGTGTGAGAGGGAGAGTGCTGGGAGCAGGAGCCCCCGTGATGCTCATTAACGCCCACAGCCTCTGCTCCTGCCTCTGCTCAGCTTCAGAGGCAAGGAGAGTGGGCAGTGGGGCTGCAAAGAGGCAAGGAGCCCCAGCTTGGGGAGGTCTGGGTAGCTACAGTGGAATAGGAAATCAGGGAGAGAAGGAAATCAGGGGAGATCTGAACCCAGATCTGAGGTAGGGGGACACACAGAAAGGACAAAAAAAAGGCAAGGAAGTTCCAGATGGGTAATGAGATGGCTGGGGCTCACAATGAAGGGCTGAACATTATGTGTGTGTTTAGAGAAGGTTTGTAGATGTACAGTTGTGTTACTGCAATGTGTCCTCCCCCTTGCATTGCTATCACGGGATGGCCTTGGGCACACAGGGGCATTTGGGAGGGTTGGGTTGTTACTATGGCAACAGCTGAGCCCAAATCAAGGTGTAAGAAAGTGATCTGCACCCCTGGATGGCAAGGAAGGAGTCACTGACAGGACTCTAGGAGGGGCTAGAGGTGCAAAACGTGGAACATCCATTTTGAAGATGAGCACGTGGCTGATAGTCACAGGGGCTCCCAGCACTGTGATTTTTCCTTATTTAGTCCTTTTGTTGTATTTTTTGTTAAGGTTTAATAAACTTTTAAAATTTTAAAGTGAGCAGTGTTTTCTCACAGAAGGCAAAATAGCCAGTGGATGCTGTGCCTGTGAGCCCCACATGCCCTCTCCTCATACCTCTCTTGGTTTTTCCTTGTGTTGGTATTCCAAAGGCAGTGAGGAGGATGAGATGGCCCTGGAATGTCGCTCTGTGTGTGCAGCCCACGCCAGTGAGCAAAGCACATCACCTCAGTGTCATGTGGGGTCACGGTTGGCACCTCTGGAGCCTCCAACCAAAGAGTCACTGGATCCAATCTGCACCCTAAAACAGCATCAAGCTGAGCAAGCTGCTAATTCACTGCTTGTCCTTCGGGTTTAGGATTTTAATCAGTGTTTCAATGTTAATGGAACCATTTGATGGGCATTTTTGGATGCAAAACCAGGAGAAATGTGTCAGGATTGTGGTTTGGTAATGGCACAAGGGCTTCGGGCTCCCGCGAGGTCCTTGCTTGGTTGATCCCATAATGATCTTTGGTCACTCAGTAACTGAAAAGGTCATGAGGGGTGTTCAGAGCTGGTGAGTGCTGATTAAACATGATATAAACACCTCTTCTGTATTAGATCTGTGGAAAGAATTTAAATGTCTGAAGTGCAGAGGAGTAGGGATTAACGAGCTGTGAAGGAAGGAGATGTATTTAAGGTGTTTGTGAATAGGGAGAGGATGAAGTTCCTACTCCATATTTAAGACATTAAAACTACTTTGCAGGTCTTTTTTCTTTCAGAAGAAAGCCTGCAAGCCCCCGCAGTTCTGAGTACTTGTCAGGGATGTAATGATGGAAATTTTGTCAGCCTTGCTTTGCATAATAGGGATCATTATGTGATGGTAAATTTCTCTGTATGTTCTGTACGTTCCTAATGTGGGAGGAATAAAATATTCCTGAGGTTTCTTTTGCAGAGCTTGTCAATGAACAGGCTGGGTCACATTGTCTTCCCATTTATTAGCAGGAAAAGCTAAGATGACTTTATGCAAGCACAACAGTAGGAAATCAGTATACTGGGGGAATCAGGCTTATTGGTTCAAACCTTCCCAGCCTGACAGGTCATTTTTCTTGCATCAGCTTTATTTTAAATTCATGTAGGGAAGCTCTGCTCCCTCCTCCAGCTCCTCAAGTTCTTCTGGGACAGCACAGGACAGGTGGATGTGTCCTTGCACCTGTGTCAGGTGCCAGTGAAGCGATACATGGAATAAATAGACTCCACAACCTGGTGTCCAGTTCTGGACTCACTGTGCCCAGCTCTGGCCCCTCAGGTTGGGAAGGACGTTGAGACGCTCGAGCGCGTCCAGAGGAGGCAACGAAGCTGGAGAGGGGCTGGGAACACAAACCCTGTGAGGAACCACTGAGGGAGCTGGGGGTGCTCAGCCTGGAGAAAAGGAGACTCAGGGGTGACCTTATTGCTCTCTACAACTCCCTGAAGGGAGGTGTAGACAGGTGGGGTCGGTCTCTTCCATCGGGCAGCGCTGACAGAACCAGAGGACACAGGCCCAAGCTGCGTCAGGGAAGGAATGGGTTGGATATTAGGAAAAAATTTTCACCAAAAGAATAATAAAGTACTGGAATGCTCTTCCCAGGGAGGTGGTGGAATCACCATCTCCGGATGTGTTTCAGAAAAGGCTGGACATGGCACTTGGTGCTATAGTCTAGTTGAGGTGTTAGGGCATAGGTTGGACTCGATGATCTTAGAGGTCTCTTCCAACCTCATTATTCTGTGATTCTGTGGTGTAGTTATGAAGTGGGTATGTATGTCAGTGCCCGACACAAGTGAGACAGCTCTCCTGAAAGCTTGTTCCCTGAGTCTTGGTCTGACCCACATCTTTATTCACAAAGGTGTTCCATATGCATTACATTGCTCAACCTTGCCATGCATATTCAACCCCTGGCCCCGCCTGTCCTTGCATGGTAATTAGATCCACACCCTTCTGGGCATGCCTTGTTTGCTGTGGTGGTCTCATGGGGGGAGGATCTTTGGTGGTCTCTGAGACTGAAGGCTGTGGTCTTCCTCATGGTTGAACTTTTGAACTTTTCTCCTTTGCACGTTGCAATGTGGTCCCTTGGTGGTTACCTGAGTACTTCTGTCGGTCTTGATGAGCTTGGAGACAGAGGAGCCCCTTTATCTGGGTTTCTTGCATCCCTTGGTCTTCTCCTGGTATTGTCCTTTATGCAAGAAGCTTCAGAAATTGGCATTTTCCTATGCCCTTTGTACCATGGCAGAAGCTTCTGAAGTAAAAGGTTAAAATTCAACACATAATTCTACAAGCTAAAATTTAAATGCTTAATTCATATTGCTGACTTAAGCAAACCCCCAAAACCTCCATGTCACCAGCTCCCTGCCTGTCCCTGTGCCAGAACTGGGCTGGTGTGGTGGGCAACCAGTCAGTGTGAGCTGGGTGAGCCCTCCTGAGGGGCTGCACAGGCCCACAGCTCCTTCTTTCAGTGCTGCTGCTTTAGGAGTTCTCAGAGAGTGCACAATTCCTTCCTGGAAATACAAGCCCTGGGGTTTTCCTCAGAGGCTCCTCTGAGGCTCTTTAAGGATTTGAGAGTGTCACGTGCCTGTGAAGAGCAGACCAGTAAATCTTGGGCTCACACAAACCACAACTGCCTGCTTGAGTAAAAATATGTCCAATCTGGCTAATAATAGCAGGTATGGATTGCAGAGAGGCTTATCTGACCCAGCTCCTGTGTCCTCCATCAAAATCTCAGTGGGAAATTTACACAGGGACTTAGCCAGGACTTTGCAAAGGCAGGAGAAGTTATTGCAGTCTGCTGAGGGCAAATTAGTCCCAAAGGGGCTGCATGGATCATCTGGAGCTGCAGGGGGACAGGGCACAAGCCTGTCAAGCTCTTACTTTCATCTGAGTTCTTCAGGTACTTTTGCTATCTGCAAGAGGCTTCTGTGGTGTCCACAGGACACGTCTGGGTACCTGGAGCTGAGAATGGCATTGAGGGGTAAAATTAGTAGTTGTTGGAATAAATTGCATTTTCCAACAGGCAAGGCAATGTGTCCTTTCACAGGCAGTAAGTAGGTATTTGTTCAAAACAATTAGACTCCATACCCTAGTTTAGTACTTAATCAATTTATGTGGTTTGTTAAAGTACCTGCATATGCTCTTAATAAGTACTGACACCCTTTTCCGAGAGCACTGCTATGTGCTTACAGAGAAATTACACTTTTAATTATGCCACACAAGCCTAATGGAAAATCTAATTATGACAGCAGTCTTTTTCAACTTTTGTACAAATAATATATTTTCTGTAATGTAGTTGCAAATGTTGGCAACTTTGCTGTAGAGCTTTCGGACAGGAAATTGATTCAGTGCAGAGTTTGTGCTGTGTTTCATGGATTATTTATTAATCACTGCTATGTATTATTTGTATGCTGTCACAAATGTCCTGGTGGTTGATGCAGTAAAACAGGCAGGTGGGAGTCCCTGCTCAAATGATTCTCACTGCTCTGAACCCAACACTTAAGCAGCAGTGGAAATGCTGAAGCTGCTCCTCAGGGATTTGTGTCCTGGCTTTTGATTCTCTGGTGTCTGATGTGGTGTGAACTTTGAAACGTTTGGCATGGATTAGGATGTTCATAAGTTTCCTTTGTGCCTAATTAGGGTTCAGCTCATCTTAGAGCTTCTTTTTTTCTTGGAGACAATGTACAAATAGTTTAGATCAGGACATCAGTCCACCCTTCTCCTTCTGAGTGACCTGTTGCTCACTGGCTTTTCATGGTCATGATTTCTCTAGAAGCTCCACCTCACCAGAGAGTGAGGAATAGATTGTGTGGAATAAAAGTCTCTGCTTTACTCAGGTTTTCCCCTTTGTGAGCTCCAGACAGTCCCAGGGATTTTGCTGGAGCTTGCCAGTATTTCCTGCAAGCTCAGCAATACTGTTGGTGCTTTGAAAGAGTGTGAGCTGTCTTGTTTTGGCTGTTTCAAAGAGAAAAGATGAGGTTTTCAGTGCTATTCAGAGTGGGCCTCACCCTGTTTCTGCTCAGCACCCAGCATGAGCATCAGCAGGGACAGAGTCACAACAGCAAAGCCATCTTGCACATCCCATCCCTTCTGCAGATGGACCTGCCTTGGGGCAGAGGAGCCCCACAGCTGCTCCTCATGAGCCTCACTGGCACTGCCTGGGTTTGCTGGGAGCACCTATCAGTTTAATGGATTACAGCACACCCAGGCCTGAGCTTCCCAAAATACTTTCCTTCAGTGTCTAAAAAGTCAGTCAGGCTTTTCATCATCTTGCAGCTCATTTGCAAAGGGGTACAGCCAACCTTCTGTTCATGAAAAGAGGGCAGACTGTCTCTCTCTGCTGTCTCTCCCCAGCCTGAGCTGTCAGAGGCAGGGGTTATCCTCTGTATCTGTGCACACCAACCACTGCAGGTGCTCCTCTGGGTTATTATGGAGCTGCTGGGCACTAACAGAGGGGCACTGCTGCAGCAGGGACACGAGGCATGGCTGCCACACACACAGACTGAAGTTTGTTCCAATCCCTAAAAGCCTGTGAAGTGCAGGGAAGTGAAATGATGTGAGCAGAGCTCTCTGAACATGGGGCAAGCTGAGCCTCTCAGGAGAAAACCATGATTCCTTTGGATGGCTCCTCCTCTGGTTCCTCACAGAGAAGTGCCTGGACAAAAGGCTCACTCTGTGCTGGTTCAAAACCCACTCAAGCTGCTCCCTTTTTCCCCTGCTCCTTCTGATAATGGAGAAACACCAGGAGAGATTACAAACTGGAATCACAAATTACTGAAAAATTACAATAAGCACAACAGTATTAAAAAAACAGGGTTCAAAAGAGAGGGAGAGTTTTACCCACAAAAGTGTATTAACCACTGAATAAGCAAAAATGCTTCCTCAAGACATTGCCCAGTGTAGTTTCCCTAAGGCAAAATGGCAACTGGCCCTGGACTGGGGCCACGTGCTATTTGGGAAAACAAAACCAATATATTTCAGGGCATCTCTGATGGCATAACTTCTCCACCCCCATCTCCAAACCAACAGAAAGCAGGGACAAAACAAAGCTTGGAAAGCTTGTGTCTTAGGTTGGAAATGGGGCTGTGTATTCTATCACCCTCTGTCAGAGGTGGGGCAGTTCTCTGCTGTTCAGTTTTCTTTATCTCTCCNTTTGTTTGTGAATGAGGGGTTGTGCTGCTGAAATGCCAGCTCTGTGTGCCCAGCAGGGTTTGGGCTCTGCTGCAGGAACTCCCCTCTGGGGCAGCAGAGACAGCAGCCCACATCTCACACCCTCTCCTTTGTCAGGAGCAAAAAACACGAGAGGGACAACTTCCCACTGCTGACCTTGGATTTTCCTGGCCGAATCCCCGTCCCCAGCAGTGATGTGAGTGGTATTGAGCAGACAGTGCCAAACACTCACACCCTGCCTCAGTGCCCAGCACACACTACAGAGGTGTTGGCTCCTCAGGTTCCTATTCAGAGCAGAGCTAGATCAGCAAGATATTTTCAATCAGTATTTTTATTTGTCAGTGGAACAAGTTTGCCCTGAAACCTGGCTTGGTGGTCAGGTGAGTCCCTCTGTGTGTCACTGGGGTGATGTATTTAACAGGGCTCATCTCCCTTTTCTGGATAGATTGGGAGAAAAGTTGTTGCTCTGAGCTCCTATTTTTTCTCTTGGTTGCTTTAAACCCATTAGTTCTGCTTGGGTGCTTTGTGGCTACTAATACATAATGTTATGGGAAGGCCTGCAAATCCTGGTCACTGGAGAGTGCTGAAAATGTGGATGTCTGTTAGTGTGTAGAGTGTCTTTTTCTGCAAATTCTAAAGCATATTGCAGAAGTGTAACCTCTCCTGCCATCATGAGTCCTCTGCCTAGACCAGATGTGATCACCTGGTGTTATATGTTCCATATGAGCTGGAAAGCAGTTAAAGCATCCTGTTGGCTCCCTTCTTCCTCATTGCTTTAATCACAGACATCTCCATTTTTCCAGACATTCCCAGTGTGGGGTATTAAGTGTGGTAGATTAAAAATGAATGAAAGGAAAAAGGAAGGTAAGAGGGACAGTGCCAAGCTAAAGCTGACCATCTGTCCTCTGTCCCTGAAAATGAAAAGCCAGTTTTGGAAGGGACCTAAGGGGACCTTGATGGCTGGAGTGGCTTCAGATCTAATGGCAGTGCCCACTGCCCTGCAGGCAGCAGACTGTCAGGCAGAAATCTAGCTGGAAATTATTTTAGCATTTCCCAGGCTGGTGTGGTTTGCTTTGGCCTAATCCACCTTTTGTGGTTTTATTCTTTGTCTCATGGAGGTACCTACAGCCCTGAATTGTCTTGCTGCAGGTACTGGTGCCAGGATGAGGCAATTTTATTTCAGCAGGTCCATCCCCAAAGCTTTCAAAGTGCCTGAGATTATGGAAGTTACCCTGCCTGTGCAACTTAATTGCACTACTGGGCTAAGGCTGCTGCAAAGATATCCCTGTTAAATTATTAACTGATATCAGCTCACACAGATGAAATTTTATTTCTTGAATTATGATGATCAGAGCAGTCCCACCAGGTAGAACTGCAGAGAACAGGTTTACTAATAAATAGTGCAGAGCAATCCTTCATTTCTCATGTCTGTGAGAAGCCTGGAGCACTACAGATTGCTGCTGGAGGGTCCTGCCTGAGAGGCTACCAAGGCTGCCTGCCATTGCATTTCACATTTGTTAAACTGCAGGGCAGCATTAGACTGGCCTGCCATTTACATCAGTGAGAGGTTAAAACACTGCAGAGTGCTTCAAAGGCCTGCTGGGGAAGAACTGAAAAATGCCTGGGAAATAATGGCTTCCCCAAAACCCTCATTTTCACAGTGGTTGCAGAGTAAATCTTTCTCTCCACATTGCAGCCCTGCTCTGAAGCGTTGATCCAGACCTGGCCTCTCACAAAATTACCTAATGCCTTTCAGCTGAATATCACCCCAATTTTAAGCCCATTAGGTGACAAGAATATTCATTGTTGAATTAATGTTTTAGAATGTTTAAAATGTTTTAGAGCATGCCCAGGCTGGTAAGGAGATGAGGGGGCAGATAGAGAGGGGAAATGAAGGCACGAGGCAGACAGCCAGGATCACAGACGCTGTTCAAATGCCTGGAGCTCCAAGTTCAGGCCTTCCTGATTCACTTCCAAAATCTTCATGCCTACTGATGCCCACTTTGCTTCAAGGAAAAAGAAAAAGAACCCCAAATATATCCAAAACTTTATGACTCTCTGGTATGTTGTGACTTAATTTTGCCACCCTTGAGATAAAAGTGGCATTTGTGTGGATGTGAGCACAGTCAGGTTAAGGAAAGATTCCTAAAGCAGGAGCTGGGCAGGGGAGCCCAGCTGGGAGACCCAGAAGCAGCTCTGAACTGGCCCCTTCTAATGATCACGTGAGAAAGGATCCTCACTTCCAAAAATTTAAAAGGTTTATTAAAACCTTATCAAAAATACAACAGAAGACTGAATTGAGAAAGTATTACAGCACCAGGAGCAGCAGATCTTTCCCACCATGTGCTCACCCACACAGTGGAGGTTTCACCTTTTCACCCTTTGGCCCCTCCCAAAGTTCTGTCCATCGACTCCTCCTTCCCTGCCCAGGGGTGCAGATCCCTGCCTGACACCTTGACTGGAGCTCAGGTGCTGCCCTAGGAACGAGTGACCCTCCCAAATGTCCCAACCCCAGGGCATCCCTGATAACAGCACAAGGGGGTAAAACAACTATAAATCTATAAAACTTCTCCTAACATATATACAGGATATTTGCCTTTTAATTGTGAGAGTCACCTTCCTCATTACTCATCTATGACAGTCATTCAGCCCTTTTGCCACTGGCAGGTCCTCAGTGATTTCCTTGCTTCAGAAGCAGGAGGAATTGCCCTGGCAGAGGCAGTGGGGGTGTTTCACACCCATCTGTGTGCAGCAGGGCTGGTGTGTGCCAGGGCAGGTCAGCTTGTGCCCAGCTCACCCCTCCTGCTTCTCCTTGCCACCAACAAGGGCAGGTGGCTCTAGCACACAGTTTGTGGTGATTGGGATGGGGCNTGAACAAGAAGGGCTAGCACTCGAAGCCTTCTGAAGTGGTGTAGTGATACTCTGTATGGGTTGAAGCTTTCTGAAATTGTGTGGTGATCTGTGGGGAACAAGTTTCAAAGGATGGCCTTGCAAATAGGACTAAATACTTTGGAGAAACAGAACTATGAGAGATGCATTTTAGTGGGACCCGCAAGGGGTAATTTTAGATAATTAGCTTCGAGGCATTTACAGCATGGCGTGGCTAAAGCTGATAGGCCAAGAAATGCTTATAGTGTATTGTAATTAGGAGATAGTTGGCTTCTGATGGTGATAGTGTGAATTATAACATCTGTATTGTCTCACCCTTCTCATGAGACTGAAAATGGAATAAAAGTGTTTCAAACACCTCTCAGTTGCCTCATTTCTGGGTCAGAAAAGGGCTTAATCCAACAATGATGCTCTGTGTATTGTGACCATCTCAGCTGTGACAAGCGTCAGAAACAGCAGCAGCAGGACAGTGCTCCTGGCTGGAGGTGACAGCCAGATCCACACTGCCCTGCAGAGCCAGCACAGGATCCCTGTGCTCCACCAACCCACCCCATTCCCACACAGGGATGTGCCAGGTTTGGACATTTCAGCCCAATCTGGAGCAGGCACACACAGTCAGTGTGGAAATGAGATGTTAGAGCAGGGCCACAACACCTGCCTGGAAGGAAAAATCAGGGTGGAGGAATTGCTGTTGCTTTTCATGCAGATACAGCTTTTTTTCCTTATTCTTGATGTCGTGTGAAAAGCAATGGGGTCATTTTGAATCTGCAAAGGAGCCTGAGCAAACAGCCTTGTTCCAGGGAGGAATCCCAGGAGGGTTTCTGAGCCAGGCTCCACACACCACATGGCCTCCTTCTGTGCCACACTGGAGAGCTGCCCCTCTCTGGTGGGATGGGCAGGAGCCCCAGCAGTGCTTCAGGCATCCCACGCCTGGGAGAAGCCATTCCTGCTGCAGGGAGACATCAGGAATCACTCCAGTCTTGCTGGAGGAAACTGAATTTATAAGCCATTGATGAGACTCTGAATTAGTGTATTTATGAAAAGTGCCTGTAATATGTTAGCACAGTTCTTAGATGAAAGTGGAGCAGAAATCCTGCAGGAGAGGCAAGGGGGATGCACCAAAAACCTTGGATGAAGTCCAATATTCAGGCAATAAGACCTTAAGAAGCAGGCATCATTATAAGATAATTGACTGTGGAGAGCAGTCACACATCCCAAGGTGAAGCATAGGGCACTTAACATATCAATAAGGTCAATTATCTGATTATGTCAGCTGCCTTAGTGCTGTTATTAACCTATATTGCTCTTATTAACCTTTCTGATGAAGAATCTTTCAAAAATAATTATATTAAAGTACAAATCTCTCAAGTTTAAAATATGTGAATGTTTCATTTCAGTAGTCATGTGTCATAGGATAATGAACAGCTGATTGCCTGGCTGACACAATGAGGTTTTTAATCAGGCTCCTTTCCCTGGGATCAGCCTGTTCACTCTGACAGCCTTCCCTGGGCCCAGGCAGGCTCATGAAAGCACTGCTGTCATGTTACCAATGGCAGGATTTAAAATTGAAATGTGAGTAAATAAGACAAGAAATGTAAGGGATATGCTGAGGAGAGGGGTCCTGAGAAAATACCCACTGAAAGCCTCTGCAGTCAATGCCAATTATTAAAGCACACAGCTGATTCAATTAGTGCCCATGTACTTGTGCATACAGGATTTACTGCCTCACACAGCTGATCAAAGGGAGCACACTGCTCAGGAAAATTTGTCCATACTCTTTTTGTCCTTTTTTCCCTACTGCAGAGCATTTTGAAGTAGGAAGGCATTTTGCCACAACTTTCAGCCATTCTTTCATCTCTCGGGGAATGTGAGCGCTCTGATTTCTGCTGTGGATTACTAATTCATTGCATGCTTTTGGCAAAGCCAATGCAAATTCTGCTCACTGCAGGTTTAATGGCTGTCCTGTTTCTCTGTGTGTCTGGGCAAGAGGTGAAGTGCAGAATTTCCTGCAGCGTGGCTGTGCAGTGATCAAAACCAGGGGCCTTATTTTTACCTCTGATGACTTGTCTTGCTTACACCTTGATGTGGTTTGATTTTAGATGACTACACTGATCATCCACTAAAAATGCCTATTTAACCTCTGAAATTTGTCACTAATTTGAAATCACCGGGCATTTGGAAAAGTTTAGGTTAAGATTTCTTATGTCCATTTTTAGCCTGGCATGTTCTCCAGTTGGAAGTGTCTGGTCTCCCTCTTTGATGTCCAAGTGAATTCCTTTGCTAGTTGAAAACAAGAGGCAGGGACACATAAAAAAGCTAAAGCAGAAAAACTATCCTTCTATGAAATTTCCATCCAGTATCTTCCCCATTTTGCTTCCTTTGCCAAGATCACCACTGTCAGCATAAGATATCTGGTGCTTGGGAAGGGCAAGCATTTCTGTAGTCACTCCACATCTTCTCTTCCCTCTTTTACAGAAGATAACAGATGATGAAAGTTAATTTCCTTGTTTCCATGTCCTACTCAGGAGACCCTGATACACTTCTTGTTGCATGTTGGGAATACCAAAGTTGAATCTTATTATACAGGATGAATAAAAGTCACCTCCTTGCTCCACCAGTGTGAGGATATCTCCCTCTATCAGACCCCAAACCACTGCAAAATCCAGGCACTTTTCTGACCATCACAAACCATAGCTCCTGGCTCAGGCAGCTCAGTGTTTTGGTGCTGATGAACATTTCTTCCTTTTGTACACACACATTTTGTACTTCTTCTAGTGGGATTGTGTGGCATTCACATTCTCTGAACACGATTCCTTCGCCCAGGGTTTTTCTCCTGGGAAGCTGAAAGGCAGTGAGAAGCCCCAGAGAAAAGGAAAACAATTCTTATCTCATTTGCTTCTCCTGTTTTTTGCTGCTTTGGAATGTGTTTGGAGATTGTTTACCCACAGGTGATTGTTTCACTGGATTCTGCTGTGAGTTGTTTTCACTCTTTGGCCAATCAGGGCCAAGCTGTGTCAGGACTCTGGAGAGAGTGATGAGTTTCATTATTATCTTTTTAGCATTCAGTAAGTATCCTTCCTGTATTCTTTAGTATAGCATAGTATAGTATTCTTTAATATAATGTAGTACAATAAAGTAATAAATTAGCCTTCTGATAAGATGGAGACCTCCTCATCATTCCCTCCTTCGTCGGAGAACCTGCATTTACAATAGGATTTGGTGCATCTGTCTGTGCCACACACACACTCCTGGTTATCTTCCTAGCTGTGATCCTGTTTGAGATGTAGGTGCCAGGATTAGGGCTCTGTTGATTTCTTGCACAATTCTTTGTAAAGTCTGCTGTGAAGTCTCTGTGATGTTCTGGAGTGAAATGAACTGTTAGGAATGCATTGGAAATCAAAGTCTGCTGGGAATAGTTCGGAGGTAAAGAGAGGGCAACTAACAGAAATGAGGACTCAATGAACCTTCTGTCTTGCAAGTGACACCTCTGAGCCATCCCAGCATGTCTGGAGAAGCCCACAGGAACAATTCTTTCTAGGAAAACAAAACCTGCTTTTACCTCCCTCTAAGGTGTCAAAGCTGCAGCAAGACTGAATGTTTGGGTAGTTTTTTACTCATTAGCCTTCCACTGGACTGGAATTGGCTTAGCCAGACCATACCATTATGAAATTTATTGTACCTGTGATCTGGGGGGCTTTTTGCCTTGTGGAAGGTGTTTCTTTCTGGGTTACCTTGAAGACTGGAGTGTTATCATGGTTTCAGAAGTGGTTTCTCTGCCCTGGGACAGCCTTGTCAGTTCTCACAGGCTGGTAAAATTGGCTGAAAGTTAATGCCATCAACCCCTACACACTTGTAAACTCTCTCCCTTTTCATCTCTCTTCTTTTTGAAGACACCTGGGAGATGCTGGGGCTGCTGTCAGGACAAGTTCAACATCAACTGAGATATCTCCTTCTGAAGATTTTCCTTCTTCTTTTAATCACTGTTTTTGACATTTGTATTTAGGTGCTCTCTCTTGTTTGTCAGTAGTGTCAAAAGAGAGCTCTACCAGACAAGAGGTGAAATCTTTGATTAAAAGACAGATATCCAGTGGTCTGAAACCTGCTACTGCTGCTGTGGGAGTGAGTTTGCTTCCAAGGTAAAATCCAAGAGGAAATATTTGCTGGCCTGAAAGCTTATCTGACTTCATTTCCCACATATTGTTTCTTGTTTTCTGGTGGGTGAGTGAGAGTGGTCTGTCAAAAACCTGCTGCTGCTCATCTTTTTCAGGATTTTTGATGATCAAGGACCCCTGAGTGTGTAGGAATTGGTTACTGGCCTTGGAGGGAATCTGAACAGAGGAATTGTTAAGCTCTAGAAGATCTTTGCAAAGGTAGAGCTGGATATTGCCATATTTGTGTAGCAATTTATGTTTCTCTGTTTCTAGAGAAAATCTTTCAAACATTTCTTTTACATTTACCAGCTAGAACAGAAGGCTGTAGCAAGGTGAGGGGAAATAGGCAGAGGAAGATGCTGAAAGCCAGATTTTATTTCATATGTTCCCAGTCCTGGGAAAATCTGTGCAAGAACTATCAAAGTAGTATTTTTCTTCTTTTATTTTTTTCTCCCCAGTGCTGAACTTCACTATACTGACAGTTTGAAATTCTTTTGTCTCTTTACTATTTGGTTATTTGGTGAAAACCTTCCTGTTCCATCTTCAGTTTTTCAGGGTTCTAAGCATCACTTGAAGCATTATAGGACTGACTCTTGGAGACTCTTATTTGGTCTTTAAAGATTACTAACCTATTCCTCATAGTAACCTATAATAATGTTTCTTGCTCCAGTGTTTTACACTTCCAGTATTCAGATTTCTGAATCAAGGCACCACTTGTTCCCCCAGGCCCTGGGACACAGATGTGGGAACCTTCCTGATGAAAACACAGGACTGTGAGGGTGTCACTAATGCTTTCCGTGGGCTGTGGGACAGCTGAGACCCTCGGGCATCCCTGAACAGGGAAAGGAAGTGCATGATAAACTCATGGATGGAGGAGTCTTGGTGCTCCTGCAGAAAGCAGAGGAAATATTGTGTGTTGTGAAAGGCCCTGATTTAACAGGAGACACTGGAAGATGTAGAGAAATAGAAGGCATTTAGGAGAGCTGAAATTCTGCTTCTTTCAAGATCAGCCTGCCAAGCTGATCTTGAGATTGATGATCTTGAAAAGCTGATCTTGATTCACCTTCTTCACATTAGCTGTAGCTGTGCTGCAGCTTCCACTGCTGTACAGAGGGGGGATTTTTCTCTTTTTTCCCCTTTTTTCTTCTTTCCTTTCTCCTTCTCCTCCCTCTCTCTTTCCATTCATTTTATTTTTGTCTCATTTTTCTTTTTCCTGTTTCTTTCTCATCCTCTTTAGTAGCTGAGAAGAGCCACAAACACTGTAATGGTTTCATAGGGTGATCATTCACTCCTGTTTGTAGTGGATATTGTCTGCATAGAATTAGTAGTCCGTAAAATTCCCACAGGAATTTGTGGGAATTTGTCCCACAAGACAGGCACAGCTGAATAGACATAAAACTTCTTCTAAACAATTAATCAGATTTTAAACAAACAATGGAATTTCAAGTCACCTGTTTGAGAGGATAGGGAACTGTTGGATTTTTACCTGAAGTAAAGCAAATCAACAGTAATTCTATTGGTCTTGTCAAAGGAGGGAGGGAATTTTAGAGGTGGAAAACTCTGATACTTGAAATCTCTTTTAAAGGCATTGGTGCTGGCTTGTTGCCATGGTTTGGAGAATCTGTAAGTAATCATCCACACTATTAATTAAACAGAAGTTTGTGAATTTTATTCTACTGGGAAATTGCTACAAAAGTAATGTTTTGAGGCTTTGTAATGATGTCCCAGTTGGACACTGGTTCCATGAGCCACATGACTCATGAGAAAATGAAATCCCACATAGTTCAAGGGAAGGCAGAGATGAAGAGCCCTTTTCAGCAGAAGAAACCCAACAGCAGAGAGAACAGAATTTTCCCTGCTGGTCCCAGAGGAATTCTGTGAACAGCTGCATCTGCTCAGTATTGTTTACTCTGGTTTTTGTGGTTTTGTCCTGGCTACCAGAGATGCCACCATCATGACTGCAGTCAGGGATCTACAGTGGCAGATGAGCTTTGAACCATTTAAATGAATGGAATGAAACCATTTAAACAGGACTCAGTTTAGTTCTGCCTTCCCTTGGATGTCAGTGTTCCTCTGAACTTCTCAGCCTGCAGAACCATGAGACACCTCTCCAGCAGTTCGTCTGTGGACATTTCTGCTCCCAGTCACCAGCAGGAAATGCAAAGGCAGGTGGAAATTAAAGCTGGTTCGAGTGCAATTGCACCACCTCAATTTGCTCTGGAGCCAGTTCTTTATCTGACATTGCAGTTGTCCTGTGTTAATAATACAAGAGGCATTGCTGGGCCATGTCAACAGTGTCAAAGTAGTGCCTGAAGTTACTGTTTGTCTGTCAAAGCCCTGTTCAGTGGCCAGAACCAGCCTTAGTCCCAAAGCCTGGTCTGTTCTCTGTTGACTAAGCTCAGAGTCAGCTCTGGACTGGGCACATGCCATGGGACTGGGCACATGCCATGGGACTGGCACATGCCATGGGACTGGCCCTGGCAGAGCCATCACTCTGCTGGTCACTGCATGAGCACTGGAGCTCTGCCTCCTGGGAGCTTGGGGAGCAGATGTGGGGCAATAGGGACACTAGAGAACAGGATTTCCTGCAGAACTGGGACCCACAGTGAGGTCAGCAGGACCAGGCCAGTGGCTGCCCACTGTGCTGGGCACTTGTGAGGCCCCACCTCGAATTCTGGGTTCAGTTTTGGGCCCTCATGACAAAAGGCTGGAGTGTGTCCAGGGAAGGGAATGGAGCTGGGAAGGGGCTGGAGTCCCAGCAGCAGCTGAGGGAGCTGTGTTGTTATTGTATTGAGGATGGATTAATAAGGTGACACATAGACTCACAGGTTTTAGAAGGTTAATAATCCCAATTTATTAAAATCTACACATTTTTATAGATACTTACTGTACAGGTGAACCTGATTGGTCCTCAATAAATATCCCTCACACCATTGGTTAATTAGACACACCACTCTTTTGTAAACATTCTTATGAGAAAACAATACCAGCTGCAAAGATTAAGACTTGTTTTAATTCCTTCTCTGAAATTTCCCAAAACTTCACAGGGCAAGGCCTGGGAAAGTTTATCTGACTTTCTTCTCTGACCTGTTCACAGTATCCACAGGAGCTGGAAAGGGGCTCAGCCTGGAGAAAAGGAGGCTCAGGGGGGCCATTGTGGCTCTGCACAACTCCTGACAGGAGGGGACAGCTGGGGCAGTTGGGCTGTGCTCCAGGGAACAGGGACAGGAGGAGAGTAAACGGCCCCAAGTTGTTCAAGGGCAGGTTAAATTGGGAAAATTTCTTCACTGAAAGTTGTAAAGCACTGGAACAGGCTACCCAGGACAGTGGTAGTGTCACTGTCCCTGGAAGGGTTCAGGTGTGTGGATGTGGCACCTGGGACATGGTTTAGCGGTGGCCTTGGCAGTGCTGGTTGGACTCAATGATCTCAGAGGGCTTTTCCAAACAAAATGAAGCTGTGCTTCTACACAGGCAGAATGGAGGAACTGCCAATGTCTGTGTAGAAACCTTGGAGTTCCCAGTACTGTGCTCTGGGGGCGTTACCAGTCAGCCCATCTCTAGCCACGGCTCAGCTGCCGTGGCCATTCTCTGGAGATTCCTGGATCAGGAAGGAACGGTGAGCCACACAAATGTTTGGAGCTGTTCACATCCACACACTGCTATTTTCTCATAATAACAAGGACCCCAGGGTGGCCAAACTCTGGCTACAGGGAATCTTAACAGCAAGTTCACAGCTTGGACTTGTGGGCTGGTTTAATTTCCCCACCAGTGCAGTGGAAACAATCGGACTGGTGGAGAGATGGCAGGAGCAGGGCAGAGCCAACAGCAGCTGCCAGCACTCCCTGTGTGTGTCCTACAGCAGGTGAGCTGCTCCTGGGTCTCCCCTCTCCTCAGGGGATGTGAGCCAGGCTGTGTAGGGGCACCAGGGGTGAGAGGAAGGGGACCTGCCCTGCCCTGCCCTGCAGAGCAGCGTGCCAGGCTGGGGCTGGGGGCTGAACCCGCCTGCCTCGGAGCACTGGCAGGTGTTAAATAGTACCAGATGTTAATATTGACAAACTGAAGTGGCTAAATGTGGAAATACAGCCCTGCTGAGACGTGTGAAGTGAGGCAATGACCTTCACACGTTGCAGATCGAGTCAATAAAAGGAGTTTGACTGCAGTGGGAGGGTGTGTGTGCACAGCAGGACACGGGGCTGGCCAGGGATGGTTTCCTGTAGGGAGCAGGATGGAGAGCCTGTCCTGAAGACGTGACAAACACCAAAAAACCCCAGAGTTCAGCACACCTATTTACAGCACGCAGTGACCCCTGTGTGTGTCCTCCAGCCCCGTTTCAGTGGCACAGGGAAGAGGCAGCTCTCTCAAACACTGGGTCCCTCTGTGGCTTTACCCCCTTTTATCCACATTTGCTCTTTGGTTTGTCCACATCAAGGGCCCAGATGTACACTCTGCTCATGCTGCCACAGAAGCTTTTTTAGTAACCTGTCACAGCCTGCTTTTTGTGAGTTTAGCCAGGAAATTCAGTGGGCCAATGATGTCTTCTGTTCCAGAGAACAACAGAAATTTCTGCTGCTCTATGTGAAATTATTCTGCAATTTGGGAGAGATGAAGGAGATGCAGAAGGAGATGCTGCATTCAAGGGAGATGGGGGTTTTTAGGAGCTCCCCTGTATCCAGTCCATGCTCTGTTTCAGCAACTGTTTATCCCTTGAATGACCCTGACCCTCACAGTCACCCACCAGCCTGTGCTGGGTACAGACAACCTGAGATCTGGGCAAGCAACACCTTGTTTCCACCTCACAGGCCCAAACCCACTGAGGGGAAAATGTCCTGACTGAAGGGAAGGGAAGGGATGCTTCATGTGCCAGGTTTTTCCTAGTATCTGCCTTTGACTGGGATCCAGTTTTACACCAAACACTGAAGCTGTTGATTTAAACATGCTGGGATTTTTGTTGGTTTTGGTTTTTTTGGGGTTTTTTTTGGTTTTTCCTCTCTGTTCTGGGCACTCAGCAATATTTTCACCAAGCCCAGGCAGGGTAGTACTGCATTGGGGGATTCATAACTCAAGACATCCCTTGGGCCAAGCAGCCTGAGATGTTTTTAACTGGCACCAGCTCCCATGGCAGCAGCAGGCATAGAGATCAGAGCCAGGAGACAGCATGGTGACGTTCAGTGACAGTATTAGTGGGGGGAATCAGCTTTAATTCTTCACTTTCCATTTCTCTGCAGATCAAAAGTGAATATGCACCATTTTCATTAGCAAGGCAAATACCTCAACATGCAAACAGGGGTGATTCCCTTTCCTTCTGCAGCACAGAGCAGGAGATAAGCACACATCAAAGGAGGAGCTGGTGGTTTCTATGAAAGGATCCCAGTCTGAGCTGGAAGGTCCAATCCCACCTGACATGTGTCGAGTGGAAATCAGGAGTTTTGCTGTTTGCTGATGCCAGTGGGATGCTTTGTATTAGTGCTGCTCAGTTTTGATTTCTGGATGAAATAGTAACTATGATAACCAGAGCTCAGCCCTAGCCTGCAGAATTCCACTCCTCTAAAAATCATGCTTCCAGGCTCCCTTGAGAGAGCTTGGCAGGCTCAGAGTGTGACTCATCCCCCTCCCAAAATACATGAGTGACGGGATGAATCACCCATTGACTGGGGAGGATGTCTCTCCTCAGGTAGCTCAGGCAGGATGTCTGGCACTGAGATGTCAGTGGTAGGTGACCCCAGAATTCTCTTTGGTTCTTGCTCCTTGGTCAGCCAGGCTTGTTTTAGGACATCTTTGAGGTTTCCTTTCCTAAATCAGTGGCAGATTGGTTGGATACATGGGGCAGCACACTGCAGCACTTTGAGTTGACAGATGTGGCATTCACATTCTCTGAACAGAGAGAGACATAATTCTCTCTCTCAGGTTTTTTCCTGGAGAAGCACAGAGGGAAAACAATTTTTATTTCTGCTTGCTGGTCCTGGTGTTTTGCACATGTGGAATGTGTTGGGAAGGTTGTTTACCTGAAGGAATTTGGTAATTGGATTCTGGTGTGATTGTTTATGTTAATTAGCCCATTGGGTCCAAGCTGTGTGGACTGTCGGACTGCAGACAGTCACGAGTTTTTCAGCTAGCAGTAAGTATGATATAGTATAGGATAGTATCTGTCTTTAATACAGTTGTAATGTAATCTAATATAGTTTAAATAAAGTGAGTGTTCAGCATTCTGAAGCTTTGGAGTCAGATGCCAATCATTCCCTTCGTTGGGGGCACCCTGATAATTCTATAGACAGAGAGCCTGTGGGCAGACTCTGCTGTCAGGGAAGGAGATTTTCAGCTGCCCTGTCCCCACTGTCACAGTCCTTCACCTGCTCCAAAGCCCCCAGAACCAGCTGGGCTCAGCCAGGGCTTGCAGTGGGACCTGCCTGTGGGCAGGGGCTGCACTGGGAACATGAACAGAGCAGGGTGATGATTTCTAAAACCTTCCTGGATTTTAAGCCCATCTATCTGAGCCTTTCATTCCTGCCACAGGCAAGGGAATTCACATTTGCAGTCGTGATACCCAGAGCTGCTCAACTACTTGGTTTTCCTTCCTGAGATCTTCCCACACAGCCTTTGGAGGATGGCTCAGCCTGTTTGCAGTGATGGAAGCTACAGCACATGAACAAGTTTTCCAGCGTGCCCTCACCTGTGAGGTGAGGCAGGGCAAGGCAGAGGGAGCTGGCAGCTGTTTTCCACCACATCACCTTTCCTGTAAGAGGTAGTAGGGAGAAGAAAGGTTTGCACCAGCTCAGAGGTACCAGTACCCCTGGGCAATCCCCTACCAAATTTCCAAGGCAAGGTGTCCCCCACATTTGCTCTGTTTGACCCCTTATCTCAGTTTGAAAAGAGGTGTCTGCTAAGAAAGGCAGGAGCCTCCCTTGAAATGGAAAATGTAAACCCCCTCCTCTGAATTATTATGATTTTGAAATTAAGGGGCTCTCAGGCAAAGATATGGGAGTAGGAATAACAGTTCTTTACTAGGAAAATTTAAAATACAAATGCAATAGTACAAAAAAAACCCAAAACAACAAACCAACAAAAACCAACACTGACAGAGTCAGAAGTCCCTTCCTCTGGGAATGCAGGGCAGAAGAAAGCTGCTCCTCTGGGAATGCAGTGGGCAAAGGCTGCTGTGGTGTTCCAGGGGCAGATTGGATCCAGGTAGGAATGCTTGGCTCCTCCCCTGGGCGGAGCATCTCCCCATGGGATGATGGAATTTTCTCAGCCATGCAGGGACACTCAGTGGCCATGAACAGCAGAGATCTCCTGGAGGGAGGATTGGCTGTGGGAGAGATGAAGGAAACTGCCCAAAGAACAGCAGAGAACTGCCCCACCTCTGACAGATGGTGATAGAATACACAGCCAGCTTCACCTGAGACACCCCTCAGAATTGCTGAGATTGCTGGAAATAAAACCTCTAAAGGATGAAAGCCTGTGCACTCCAGGACAGACAGGAGTTCAAATGGACTGCACTTTTTTTCCAAGAATTTTGCAGCATCTGAACTTCGATTAGCTGGCTTTGTATTTCCAGAGCACTAAAAGCAAGGTGAATTCTGGCTTGGTAATTTTTAAGCTTATTTGTTCTCATCAGAGGGTTTTAGCAATAACTTATAAGCAATGCAACTTTTAATGTGATGACACAGACAGCTTCAAGTTGGTAGAGGTCAGTTCTCAAGGATTTTAGCCTGCAGGAACCTACTGATTTTTAATGGGAGTCACACAGCTAAATCCCTGCATATGGTCTTGAAATTCTTTCCATAAAGCCAGAGTCTTTCCAAGCCTTCATTTCAGCTAACATCATTATAAATACTTGAATGACTTTTGGAGATCATTTAGGATATATCACCAGTCAAAGTGAGTTAGAAACAAATTGACATGCTCTTGCATCTGGGGAAGGACTGGCTTTTCTTTGGGATTTGTTGTTTTGGTTTTTTTATTTGTAATTAAATTATTTGCTCTGAAAATTGATTGGTATTGACAAAGAGTACATTTTCTTTCCACTGAATAAATTGTATTCCTTTACTTTGTGAATCAAAGATGAAAAATTTACCACTTTGATACTAAGGTGAAAAAACCTGCAAGTTTAAAGATTGCTCTTTTGTGGTCAGCACCTCTGGACCTTACACAGTTTTGGGGAGAGCTTGACTGCCAGGGAAGACCCTAAATAGAGGGGTTTTGTTGGAACTTTTCCTAGAAAGGCCTCCCTCAAATGCAGTGTAGAAAATCCACCTCGCTCTGATAACTGCAGCATAACCTGCTCAAAGCTCCTAAGTGACCAAGTAGCCCAAGATCTATTAGCTCAATGTTTGAAATGGTTATCCAGCCTCACTGCCAAAATGTAGGGCATTCATTTTCCTGGATCACTGAGCTAAATGATTTTTCTTAGCTCAGACCTAGGGGCAGAAACACAGGCTCTTGGCTCCCAGTCCAGTGCTCTAAATATTTCTCCTTTGTCAGAGAGATGAGCAGCAAATAAATTCACACAAGCCCTTGACAGGAAGAGCATGTGTGGTGGGAGGAGGTACTGCCAGATACTGCATACTTAATTCAATTAAGGAGTTAGTGTCTGTTTATAGTTAATGGGGATTTAAGGATACATTCCTCAAACATGCTCTGAATTACCCCCTGGAGAAGCCCTTCCCTCTCCTAATCTGGGACTGAGGTGTCTAAAACCTTGTCCATCTTTTCTGAGTCCACAAATCAGCCTGCACAGTCTCTTCTCTGGTGAGATTATCTGCCAGAGCAAACTGTTTCATTGACAGCTTTTGCCCAAGGGGGCATGGATTTCTTCCAGCTGTAAGTATTTCCTTCTGCAGAAATTGCCACCTACTACTTCTAGCCACAAGGAAACCTGGCTGACATCTTTCACTACTGACATTGCTAAAATGCAACCTTGGGAGGCTGAGACCAAGCTCACAGTGCACAGGGAGCCCTCAGAAGCCTGCCCAGGCCAGGCTTTTCCTCTCATGCAGTGAAATGACCCATTTTGTAATCCTGCTTTGGCTGGGGGAGCACAGGGATGGACTGGGGGAAGGGACAGGCAGCGGAGGAAGTCCAAGGGAGTCTCCAGCTTTGTCTTTCCACAGTTCCCAGGGCTTGGGAGACAGATAGTGTCTGCAGAGGGTTTTGTCTGGTGAGTACGTCGAGGTGTCTGTCCCCTTCCTAGTTAGGGGTTGTGTACCTTGAGGTTCTAAAATTATGGCCTAACTTTTGGCTAGTAGGATTGTCTGTTTACCTCTTCTCATTTGAAAAGTAAGTTTATATGTATTGATGTGAAGGGGCATTGTTTTTGCTAAGCTGAGCATTGCTTCCCCTCATGTTCAGTGTTTCTGAAGGCTGCAAGTCTGAGCTTTCTGTCTGGGCTGTGCAGGAGGTGGGTTTCTTGCCTGGCTCGTGGCTTTCATGGACATGTTGCCATTAGCCTGGTGCTGCCCTCTAATCTCTGGCTTTACTGAACCCAGAGAGAAGCAGAGCTGCTGCAGTCCCCCTGCTCTGCTGCCTGCCCTGATTTCTGTGTCCCCTGATGCTAATCTAGTTCTAATTAATTTGAGCTCTGGGGGTTTGTGTGGTGGGTGCTGCTCCTGTGGGGTTTGTTGGTGCTGGGGAGGCAGTGGCACAAAGCAGTTGCAGCCCTTTGAAATTCTGCATCACCTGCACCAAGCCCTGCAGTTACTTTTTCAAGCAAGGCTTTTTAGGATGAAAGGAGTTTTGGGTTTGGTTTTTTGTTTTTACCATCCCAAGAAATTAACTTTTCCATGAATAAGGAAAATACTTCTTTAGAAGTTCTGTTTTTCAGCTCCTAAATTTTTTATATCTATTCACATAACAGCTGAGCAGCTCTTCTGTACCAATCTGCTTCACTGTGCCTGTTTCTCAGGGGCACCAAATCTGTCTTGCATTAAACTCCGGTTCTTGTATTATTTTAACTCAGCCTTTTAGAAGGTGGTTCATTTCTAGTGGCAGGTGTAACAAGTCTGTATTTCCTGCCAGCTCTGGCCCATGCTTCCTGATGCTGCTGAACTGGGCTGGATCAGGCTCTCCTCCTGCCTTTCTTGGGGCTGGTTCTGCTCCTTACTCCCCTGTGAGAGCCAAACATTCCTTGTGCTCATTTCAAAGTGACCCTCCCTGGGATCTCCAGGCAGCAGCCCCTGCAGCAGCTCTGCACCCTGACATTGATAAACCACAACATATTGTTTAACATATTGTTCCCAGTCCAACATATTGTTCACATTCATCATGGAAGCAATCAGTACAGACCATTTTATTGCAAACCTGTTTCCTGGTGCTCATCATTAGGTCATTAACCTTAACAATGTCAACATGTTCTCAGTATGCAGTTTAATTGGAGAGCAGTGCAGAGCATTGCACAGGCTGTGCCACATACAGGGCACAGTTTAGGAGTAACAGAAATGCTGCACCAGCATGGCTCTGCTGAGAAATAAAGTCAGGTTTGGACAGGAGATGCAGATGGAAGAATAATGTAGCTATACCTTGGGGGACTGAAGGAATCTCTGAGCACAACCATAATTTCCTGTGAGCACCTGTGCCAGGTGAAGGTTTTCATTTTTCAGTATCCAATTCCAGGAACTGTTTTTGTAGGTTTTTTCCTCTGGTGCCTTTGCCAGTTTCAAGGAAAAGAGATGGGCAGTCCAGTGACTTTTGCTCCTCTAACTGCAAACACTGATCTTGGCAAGGCTTTCCTCTGAAAGTGCTTGTTAAAGCAGCAAAGCTCATGTCTCCTGGGGCTAGTTGCTCCCAGGCTATGTGACAGAAATTCAACAAACAACTTGCATGTGGAAGAGCCTCATAGGAGCAAGTAAATTCTTCAGGAAAATATCCTGATTGTGTCCTAAACTTTGGGGAAAGATTTCTTTTTTTTACTTTTCATACAAGACTGTGTAGTCAATTATAAAGTATTATACTCTCTGTATGAGCTGTGCTTTGTTCTTATGGAGATGATCAGGACACCACAACCTTTCTTAGTGTAGATGGTCAAACTCACAACCTCAAGTCTTGGGCCAGGTCTTGGCAGTGTCACTTAAATCTTCCCATAATGCTGTTGAGTGCTGCTAACATGTGGTTTGGGTATTAAGGTGAAAATTTAATGTATCTGTGGGATGTCATCTTCCATTTCTTGTTGATTTTTATTGGCAATTAGGTAGATGTGAACGTTTCAGCCTCAAGTTCTGCTGGGTTTTGATTGCCCTGCAGCAGTACTTAGGTGGGGTCTAATTAACTGCTGTGCATAGGCTGAGAAAATGCATCAGTTTCTCCTCACTGTTCCAGGTGAAACCACAAATTGCTCAGCATTGCAAAGCTGAAACCAGGGCCAGGTTTGTGCTGCAGGAAAGGAAGAGGTGTGGCAGGGAAAGCACAAGGGAGTGGCAGGTCTTTGGGGGCTCCTCTTCTCTTGCCTCCTCCTTTCCTATGAAACACAGGTCCTTTTTCCTGCCAGCCTGGCCAATTTCTGCTGTCTCATATTTTTGTACTTTAGCATGGAGCACTGCTGTGCTTTGACAGCAAGGTCCAGAGGTCTGATTGACACCCTGTTTCTTCCCCATTACTAAATAAACTAATTTCTTCAGCTTTGCACAATATTCTTTTGAAAACAGGTATTGATCTATGCAAGTCTGTAGAGTGAGTAATCAGTATCCACCAGTTTGGGGAGAATAAATAAATCAAGGGACAGGAAATGATGGACGAGAATACCATTGAGTGCTTTTTGAACTGATGCTTTGTTCTGACTGCTCAGCTCCTGAAAGGGTGGGCTGGATTTTATAGCAGCAAACTGATGTGAAAGCTTTGCCAACTTCTAATTAACCCAGTTGTTAGATGTTACAGAGTGATTTTGAACTAGTGAAGCTTTCTAGGCCGAGTCTTTAACTCTCCCAGTTAAAGACAATAGCTTGTGAAAAAGGAAAGGCTTCCCTTTCTCTCACTGTGGCATTGATAAAATGTAATCAAGCTCAGTGGTTTTACATTTGTATCCACCTGAGCCTGTCTGCAGGGATCATTCAGAGCCAGGTTGGAGGGCAACAGGAAATGGTAACACTGGAGTGCTGCAGCCTTATAAATCCAGAGAAGCTGCTCCCCTTATCTTTCTCTAAATTCACTGTGCACCTCACACAGAACTTGCACATGTCCAGCCTAAAACACAGCCTCAGTGGAAAGCAAGAGCTTTCTGTGTGCTTTGTGCATGGGGAAAGGGTTGGGATACACAAGACAGATGATGGACTTGCACCTGGTCAGCATAAGAGATTTGATAACAGGATGCCTTGGCAAGAGCAAGCAGAACTTTGAGGATTAAATCAAGATTGCAAGAAGATTCAATCAGACTGACTTACCAGAAAAAGTAAATGACACCAGACTTCTGCAAGCAAGAAATGTTTAATATGTATAAATTTGTTTATGTGATGATTAACCACACCATTGTAGTAAAACATTACTAGTCTTCCTAAAATACAATATAAGCATTTGTATCCCACAATAAATTCAGATTCTTTGACCATCTCACAAGTCCCTGTGTCTCTCTTGGTCACTGATAGGGAAGCATCCAGCTGTAGGGCTGTGGGAGCAAGGTCCTGTGTCTGCAGATCAGGACTCCCCCTTTTACCTTTCAACTGCCAGAATCAGCAGTCTTCCCCCAGATACCTCCTGTCTCATCCCACCCTGTGTTTTTGCTGGCTGGATCCAGTCCCAAAGCACACCTAGCTGGTCCTGCTGAGCTCTGAGTCACAACAAGCTCTCTTCATCCTCAGCCCATTTCCCTACACCCTTGGGATACTAAAACCTTCTAGGGAGCCAATTACCATTACTTAATCTATAATTAAAAAGCCAGATAACCAGATAACAATCTTGCAGACAACCTGGCCTGTCTAAATCAGCCTGAGCTTTCTCTGGAGCAGTGGCACAGGGAAGCAGTTGTCCTCTGAATGCAGACAGGTCACCAGAGAGATGGAGGGGAAACAGGGGAAACTCAGGTGCAATTTCAAGCAAATGAGAACAGCCCATGAGAGGCGGGGAAGAGGGGCAGTATTTTGATCAGGCTGCACAGCCCACTGAAATCCAACAGAGCTGCTTCAAGGATTGACTTTGTTTCAAAAGCAGAAGAGTTTGGAAAAGTCTGTTTGATGGGAATTGAGAGGAAATCAGGAAATCAAAGCAATGTGTTCTTTCTCTCCCCATCCACTGAATGTAGTTTCTTGAACAGGCTTTGGCTGTCATTTCCTGAATGCTCAGGGAGCAGCTGGCCTGAGGTTTTATAAGTATTAGCAGAGATCAAACAGGGTGAGTGTAACTGTGGGGAAGGGAGAAGGGCTGGAACACGCCATGTGCTGCGTGCCCTGTTATCAGTGCTAAGATGCCCAATGTCTGAGAAGAATGATGCACAGAACTCCATGATATCAGAAGGTTAATTAATTACTTTATTGTACTATATTGCACTATAACTATATTACAGAATATTAACACTAACAAGAACTATCACTAACTAACTAACTCACTAGAAAACTTGTGACTCTCTGCCTGAGAGTCCTGACACACACACATGGATCCAATTGGTCAATGAATCCAAAACACCATCACCAGAATCCAATCAAGCAATCACCTTTGGTGAACAATATCCAGAACACATTCCACATGGGCCCAAACACAGGAGCAGCAAATGAGATAAGAATTGTTTTGATCATTCTTTTCTCTGCTTCTCTCACAGCTTTTCTCTGTTCAGAGGGCATGTGAATACCACATACCACACGTTGTTCTCTGTCATTTAAAGAAGTAAACAGGCTGCAGGAAACTTAATTCAGCTCAATCAGCTGCTAAACCTGGCCTGACAGCCAGCCTTCAGAGACACCTCCCCCAGCTCCAGACTCAGGCTGAATCAGCAGGTTTTGCCCTGTGAGAGGCCTGGCTCCCCACGGGCATCAGCAGAGGGATGGAAAGGGTGGACACGCTGCTGTGCTTGAGGGCCCAGTGTAAAAACTCCCTGAGTCCTTGCAATGCCTGATGGATAGACAGCTGTTGGAGCTGAAGACTCCTGACAGAGGAACTTGTATGTCTGAACTGACATCAGCTGCCCAAGACTGATGTTATGAAAGAAAATAGCAGTAACAAGTGGAAAAGAGTTGGGCAACTGGCTGATGCCCACTAGGATAAAGAGAATAGGTCTGAAGGGAGGTGGAAGTTGGGAAGGTGAATGGAGGAAATGGCAGGGCAGAAATGAGGGACTCAGCTTCTGCCACTGGCTCCTTCCCTGGCTTTGGCCAAGGTGAATAAGCTGAGTAAATGTTTGCTGATTTAAGGAACAAAGCAGTGATTTTAGGCACTGAGTTCCAGATACTGAGGTCTAAAAGGATGCCCTGTGTCTTCAAGGTCTTCCAGAAAAATGTTGTCACTGTCACACCTACACTGTTTCCATCCTGAAGTGGTGATAACATTTTATGACTGTTGAATATTGTGTTTGTAAGGCCAGGTTTCAGTGGCAGAAGGGCTACAAGGGTGGCTTCTGTGAGAAGCTGCTGGAAGCTCCCTCCATGTCCAGCAAAGCCAGTGCCAGGATGGGCCTGCCACTGGGCCAATTAGAAATGGTGGTAATTGTGCTAACAGATTGCGGAAGGAAAAAAGGAAATTTTTAAGGAGTTGTATCTGGAGCCAGAGAGGACAGGAGTGAGAATATGTGGGAGGAACAGCACACCCAGGGCAGTGCAGGAGGAGGCACAGGAGCTGCTCCAGGTGCCAGAGCTGAGATTCCCCTGCAGCCCCTGGTGCAGCCCGTGGAGAGGCAGCTGTGCCCTGCAGCCATGGAGGGCATGGGGGGCACAGATCCACGAGCAGCCCCTGGAGGAGCCAGAGCAGGGAGGTGCCTGAAGGAGGCTCTGAGCCCGTGGGGAGCCCGTGCTGGAGCAGGGTCCATGGAGCCATGGAGAAAGGATTCCTGGTAGGACTTGTGATCCTGTGAGGGACCCACACTGGAACAGGCTGTGCCTGAAGGACTGCACTCCTTGAAAACAGAGCCATGTTGGAGCAGTTGGTGAAGAACTGTTGCCTGTGGGATGGACTCACACTGGAGAAGTTCTTGGAGAACTGTCTCCCATGGGAGAGCAGGAGAAGGAGAAGGACTCTGACTCTGCTCCTGCTCCCTGAGAACCAGCAGAAACAACCTGTGATGAACTGGCCAAAACTCTCATTCCCATCTCCCTGAGCTGCTGGGGGAGGAGGTAGAGGTGGGAAGGAGGAAGGGGTGGGGGAAGGTGATTTTTTTAGGTCTTATTTCTCCTTACTTCTTACCATCCTGCTCTGGTTTTGTTAGTAACAAATTCAATTAATAACTCCAAGCTTGTTTAGCCCATGGTGGTGTTGGATGAGTGATCTCTTCTGGCCCTTACCTTAACCCATGAACCCTTTGTTGTATTTTCTCCTCCCTGTCCAGCTGTGGAGGGGAGTGACAGAGTGGCCTTGGTGGGTGCCTGGCATCCAGCCAGCATCAACCCACCACAAATTTCCATCAAACAATGCCCAAAATATATTTTAAAAAAGACTCCAAANACCATTTTATGACTGTTGAATATTGTGTTTGTAGGGCCAGGTTTCAGTGGCAGAAGGGCTACAAGGGTGGCTTCTGTGAGAAGCTGCTGGAAGCTCCCTCCATGTCCAGCAAAGCCAGTGCCAGGATGGGCCTGCCACTGGGCCAATTAGAAATGGTGGTAATTGTGCTAACAGATTGCGGAAGGAAAAAAGGAAATTTTTAAGGAGTTGTATCTGGAGCCAGAGAGGACAGGAGTGAGAATATGTGGGAGGAACAGCACACCCAGGGCAGTGCAGGAGGAGGCACAGGAGCTGCTCCAGGTGCCAGAGCTGAGATTCCCCTGCAGCCCCTGGTGCAGCCCGTGGAGAGGCAGCTGTGCCCTGCAGCCATGGAGGGCATGGGGGGCACAGATCCACGAGCAGCCCCTGGAGGAGCCAGAGCAGGGAGGTGCCTGAAGGAGGCTCTGAGCCCGTGGGGAGCCCGTGCTGGAGCAGGGTCCATGGAGCCATGGAGAAAGGATTCCTGGTAGGACTTGTGATCCTGTGAGGGACCCACACTGGAACAGGCTGTGCCTGAAGGACTGCACTCCTTGAAAACAGAGCCATGTTGGAGCAGTTGGTGAAGAACTGTTGCCTGTGGGATGGACTCACACTGGAGAAGTTCTTGGAGAACTGTCTCCCATGGGAGAGCAGGAGAAGGAGAAGGACTCTGACTCTGCTCCTGCTCCCTGAGAACCAGCAGAAACAACCTGTGATGAACTGGCCAAAACTCTCATTCCCATCTCCCTGAGCTGCTGGGGGAGGAGGTAGAGGTGGGAAGGAGGAAGGGGTGGGGGAAGGTGATTTTTTTAGGTCTTATTTCTCCTTACTTCTTACCATCCTGCTCTGGTTTTGTTAGTAACAAATTCAATTAATAACTCCAAGCTTGTTTAGCCCATGGTGGTGTTGGATGAGTGATCTCTTCTGGCCCTTACCTTAACCCATGAACCCTTTGTTGTATTTTCTCCTCCCTGTCCAGCTGTGGAGGGGAGTGACAGAGTGGCCTTGGTGGGTGCCTGGCATCCAGCCAGCATCAACCCACCACAAATTTCCATCAAACAATGCCCAAAATATATTTTAAAAAAGACTCCAAAACCTCTTCAGTAAGCCCAGAATCAACTGTTTTAACTAATGTATTTTAGAGTGATCATAGCAGAGTCTTGATGAACAGAATCATCCCCACAGAGAGGCACTGTGGGCAATCTGATGGTTTATTTATTTCTGTGGGACTGAGGGCTGTGTGCTGAGCAGCTCCTCAAACCTCACAGCCTGGGGATTGGGAATCCTTATTGGATCTTCCTTCAGTTTGTCCAGCCCAGCCACCTGACCTGGCTCCACTTTGGGATGCTGGTTATGAGAACCTGGGATTAGCTGAGGTATCTGTGGGTTGCAGGTACAGGAGGAGCACAGCTGGCTGTTTTGATTTGTATATGTTTATGTAAATGCCTCATAAAATATCCCCCATTGGGACAAGCCAAAGTCACGCATCATAAAGATCAGCTCCTGTAATGGCTTATTTACAACTGCATTTGCCAAGGTAGTGAAAAAAAATATGCCTGTGTTTATAGGAAATTAATTTCTGCCCCTTCAGTGATCAGCCCGGAGCAAGCAAAAGACCTGAACTGTCCCAGTTGCTTCACTCTGGCAGAGAACTGCTCTTCAGAGCCTCCTGCAGTGTAATCTGGTGGGGATGTTTAATCAGAAAACCTTAAAGCAGCAAGGTCCCAATCCAGCCAACTCAGTGCTCCTGTAGCAAGCAGTCCTTCTTCAGCAAAGCACTAAATCACACCTTAATTTTACACCTGTGCAAAGCCCAGGCACCAGGCTGGGTTGAAGAAGGTGTGTAGGGCTTTTGCTGAAGAAGAATGGATTTTTGCCTTGGGCTTGAATTAGCATACAAAGAATGAAATGCCTTACGAGGCAGATCAGCAAGGTTATTTAAAACATAAAACAACCTGAGCATGACAGGTCCCACCAAGGGAGGAGCAGTTCTTAGTGCCAGTAGATGGTGCTCTGCCAGCTCCCTGAGTGGGTGAATCCAACTTACCCCAGATTTATGCAGCACCCCAAAATTCTCACGGCTTAGTGCTGCTCCCATGGCAGAGGAGGTCATGACTCTGCTGGGAGTGAACCTTGAACATTTATCTATGTGTAGATGTTCTGCAAAAAGCAGTAGGATTTTCTAAGAGTCTTTAGATAAGTCTTGCCCTTCAGGTAAGATTTTTGTAGCAGGAATGTAACTGCTGAATGCTGTGGGTAAACCAAACCTGAACTATTTAACTCTGCAGGACTTCTCAAGAATTAAGAAAGAGTAGGTGGAAATCTTGTTCAAACTGAAGCCAGCTATTAATTTGTCTATAATTCATTAATCATAGGTTATGTCCTGAAATCTGTTCTAAGATAAGATTGACACATTTTTTACTATTTTTTTTAAGATTCTGGCAGAGTGGTTGGTGGTGTTGCTGCCCAACTTCAGGACAAACACTGCTCCTGCCCCAGCTAACTGCCCTGCTCCCCAGCCAAGATTTGGTCCCATCAGAGGTTCCTCTGCAGCTGGGCTGCCCTGGAGCAGGAGTTGAGGGTGTGAGATCTGTTCAGCAAGAGAGGAAAACCCCCGTGCAGTGGCTTCTAATGGAAGCAGGGTTCCATTAGAACCCTGTCCCTTTGTGGCCAAAGATTAATCCCAGGAGAGCTAAAGAGCAGCAGATATGGGCAGATGCTCAAATTAACTGTTTTATCTCTATGTATCACCCTAATTCACTGTGTGTTAAATCTGGCCCTGGCTGAGCCCAGTCAATGAAAGAGAAGTCTGTTTTTTTGCATGACCCCCTTAAAATTTGAGGAGTTTCCCTGACAAAGTGATGCATAGTTATGGGCTCAGTAAATGGTAGAGTGATTTATGGCTTACACACTGTAAATCAATAAAAAGAATCACAGACATTGACAGCACGTTCACAGCCCATTTCTTTAAATGGAAGGCACTTTTCCATCCTCCCATTTCAGAGTGGTTGGCCCACAGGGAGGTTCCTGCCACTAACGAGTGCTAAGAGAGTCTTTATAAAGCTTGTAAAACCTACATCTTATATAATACTTTTCCTTAGATGCCCTTTCTTGCTGTATCATCATTTCCAGTCTTAGAAAGCACCATGTCCTGCACCTTGGCTTATGTGATTTCTTTCTCCTGGACACTATCTGAACAAAACACATGAAAAATCTCCAGGGTTTTAAGCCTCTGCAGACCAGCCCCTCTGCCTTCCCAGAGCTGGTATAAACCCCAATTTAGGTGTGTTTTGTTTGTGTGACTCTTGCTGTGAGGTCAGGTGTGTGCTGCAAGTCCTGGGAGTGGGAGATGCAGCAGGAGAGGGAATTTCCCCTGGGGCAGGAAGCTGTGGGGCTGCCCAGGAGCTTTGGGTGCTGCAGGCTGCATTTGGAAGGGTCCCATGCAGGGAGCCTCATGCTCTACCCTCTGCTAGGAGTGTGTGGGCTCAGGGCTGTATTGTATTTGCAGGGTGCCCCAATGAAGGCAGGAATGATGAATCTGACTCCATGTTCTCAGAAGGCTAATTTATTATTTTATGATACTATATTATATTAAAGAATACTATACTGAACTATACTAAAGAATACAGAAAGGATACTTACAGAATGCTGAAAAGAGAATAATGAAAATTAGTGAGTCCTGACACAGCTTGGCCCTGATTACCCAATGAGTCAAAACAACTCACAGCAGAATCCAATGAAACAATCACCTGTGGGTAAACAACCTCCAAACACATTCCACATGAGCACAACACAGGAGAAGCAAATGAGATAAGAATTGTTTTCCTTTTCTCTGAGGCTTCTCAGCTTCCCAGGAGAAGAATCCTGGGCGAAGGGATTTTTCCAGAGAATGTGAATGTGACAGGGCTGTGCAGGCCAGGTCACCAATGGGGACCAGGAGCCTGGGTGCCAGCCAAGTACCATTTTCTTTATTTACATATAAATACCAGTCCTGGAACATGTTTAACTGCTCTGTTGAAATGGGCCATAAATGGGCCATAAAAGTCAGCCATTTAAGTCTGGAGAAGCATTAAGAGACTCTTCAGTGTTGGATGGGTTATAAATAGTCCACAGCCCAGCCAGCTTCCACAAATGCTGGAGTCCTGGCTGCTCTGAAGGACCCCTCTCTGAATATCTGAATATCTGCTGGCTGCTCTTCCCTAGGGCAGCCATGTAACAGCACAGGACAATTGCACAGAGTATCCTCAACCAAGCTCCTCATGCTTGTCCACTCTAAGCAGCAGCAATTAGCAACTTGTTAAAGGTTACAGGCTAAAAGGTAACATTTTTTAGAAATTCAGATTTTTTATGTAAGCTTCCACTTGCCTGTAAAGACAACAGGTATTACAGGTGTGCTTATCCCTTGGGAACACAGCCTGTGCTTAGACATTCTCTGAGAAGCTGGAGACTTCCCAGAGGGTGCTGGTTGTAAGAGCAGAAGGGAACTAAACTGCAAATTAGCTGCCCCTTCCAGGAAGGAAGGGACAAAAAAGGAGAGACTATAGGTTGAAATAACAATTAACTTAAAGCACAAAGCAATGGAATAAGACACACAGAGCAACAACAGCAGTATTAATAGCAAAAGAATACAAAGAAGAGAAGGTGTTTGACCCACAGAAGGGTGTTCACCACCAGGAACAAAAAAACACAAGTCAGTGATGCTTCCCAGAGATTGCACCCAGGTGGTCTCCAGACAAAGGTGTTCCAGATGGGTAATGAGATGGCTGGGGCTCACAATGAAGGGCTGAACATTATGTGTGTGTTTAGAGAAGGTTTGTAGATGTACAGTTGTGTTACTGCAATGTGTCCTCCCCCTTGCATTGCTATCACGGGATGGCCTTGGGCACACAGGGGCATTTGGGAGGGTTGGGTTGTTACTATGGCAACAGCTGAGCCCAAATCAAGGTGTAAGAAAGTGATCTGCACCCCTGGATGGCAAGGAAGGAGTCACTGACAGGACTCTAGGAGGTCATAAAAGGTGGAGCATCCATTTTGAAGACGGGCACATGGCTGATAGTCACAGGGGCTCCCAGCACTGTGATTTTTCCTTATTTAGTCCTTTTGTTGTATTTTTTTGTTAAGGTTTAATAAACCTTTAAAATTTTTAAAGTGAGCCATCGTTTCTCACAAAGGCAATATGGTGGGGCAGCTCCTGTGGCTAATTTTAAACCCCCAAGCCTGAAAACAGCAGTAATCAGGGACAAACCAGCCCTGGAAGCTGGGTCATCCATGTAGGGCTGTGCAGCCCTTCCCTGGGCTCAGTTCCTGGCAGTTCCCTGTGCTGCAATCATCACTCTCTGGGCACTGCCATTCCTGCCCCATGCCAACCCCACATTGCCCAGCCCCACTGGCTCAGCTGGGCCTCAGAGCTGTCCCTGTGAGCACCACAGCCCATCTGCAGTCACACTTCGGAGAAAACTGGAGCAGGGGGAGCAGTGGGTGGCAGAGGGACCAGCTCTGCAGGGTGGATGGCAGCAGTTCCTCTGCTGCAGTGAGCCAGGCAAGATGAGGCACTTCCCATTTTTCCTGCCCAAACCACACTCCCAGCAGTGATGGGGGTGGTGTAGGATAAACAACTGGGCCACACTGGGCTGGTGCTGAACTGCACCATCCTTCTCTGCAACCAGGACACTCAGGCCACAACTGAAATTTGAGCAGCTTGAGGAAATTTAGTGTCTCCCTTGTTTCTTTTGATGAGAAAACAGGATACAGGCTTTGCAGGATGGGCATTATCCATTGGATTGCAGCCCCACATACTGCAACCACCACCTCTTTCTCATGTGCAAAAGTAAATGAAAAATCAGCCATGATTCTAATTACTCTATGCTAATTGGCTGCATTCAGGCTTCATTGATGATGCTATTATGCTGCAAGAAAACAAGGGCAGCATATGTACTTACCTTGCTCTACTTATCCTATGATTATTCTCTGTTAGTACAGAAACATCCTGAAGGATCAGCCTGCACACAAATTAGCCCATGCAATGGACCACTGGAAGTTCAGCCCTGGAGCACATTCACTCTCTCTTTTTTCAGCATCAAATGCAGTATCAGGGATGCCACAGCAGCTCCAAGCACTTTTATCTTGTATTGGGTTTAGCTTGTAACAGCATTTGCAGTCATGTGTTTCCTCACAAGAAAACACTTTTGTATTCCCACCCAATCCATCCTGGTGTCCTTATCTATCAGAATCTCCAATGCAGAGTTTCACCAGGGCCTCTGGAAATCCTGCTGCCTGGGGAAGCATCACCATGTGCCTGGCAGCTCTCCTGTGCCTGCCTGCCAATTAGCTCTAGCTCTTGATAAGGGGGAGGAGGGTGTTCCATGCTGGATTGCTCACTCCTGCTTTGGTAACTTGAGCAGAACTTGTTTTCTACTGTAAACTGGACTGAGACATTTGCATATTGTTTTTTGCAGTAGTATCTAATATACTGAGAGCTCCTGAAGTCATTACAAAATCATCAGTGCTTGTTCCAGTGTGATATATTCTGTTTGTCTAGCTGGCTGTTTTCCTACCATATGTATTTATTGAAGCTGGCTGAGTAGCTTTTTCTGTGATGTTTTGCTTATTTATTCAAGAATGAGTTCATCAAAATTCAGCCAAGCTTTCTGTCCTCAACATACAGAGATCTAATCGAGCGTTTGAACACATCCATCACAATAGCAACTGAATGCAAAATTCTGTGTGATTCAAAAACTGAATGCAAACTTGATAGGAGCAATGAAAAAAGTCTGCCTGCCCCCAAATCCATCCTGGGTATTACTCTGTGAGACTGTAGTGACCTTGAGAGGTAAAGGAGGAAATTGACAACCTCCTCAAGTTGCAGCAGGTGAGGTTCAAATTGGACATTTGGGAAAATAATAGTTTCATGGAAAGGGTTGTCAAGCACTAGAACAGGCTGCCCATGGAAATGGGGAGTCAGCATTCCTAGGAGTGTTCAGAATATGTGTAGATGTGGCACTTGGGGACACGGCTTAGTGGTGAGCATGATGGTGGTGCCACGCTGACAATCGGATTCCATGATCTTAAAAGTCTTTTCCAGCCTTGACAATTCAATGATTTCTCTCTTTAAGGCACCTGGTAACTCAAACCACACTTCAGTGGGAGTCCCTGGGGAGTTTCTAGCAGGTGCCTGTCTCAGAGCCCATCAATGAGTAAAGTGGCCATGATATCATGTTCAATATTGTGGTCTCATCAGGGAGACGGATTTGTGTTGCATTAAGCAAGACAGGGTTGCTAATATCCACTGAGGTTTACATGGGAAAATTTAAAGCCTATTCCAGTATATTAAATGAGGCTGAAAAGCTTCGATCAATAATTTCCCTTGTATGAAAAATAAGAGATGAAAATGAAGGTAGATTGATTCAAAATACTTAATGCCAGATACCAGCTGATGGAAGTACCTTGTAAATAGCATTTTGTACAGTTGCCAATGAATTCCTCTAAATTGTGAGGGTGATTGAAATGTGGTTTATAATGTTCATGTCCAGTTTAGTGGCCATTTACAAAATTTAGAAGAATATGAAATCCCCAAAGAGTAAATGAGCAGCCAGCAAAACCCAGAGTAGCAAGCAGTGGTAGCTTGCAAATGAGATCTTGGAGTAGTTTATTAGACAAAAAAAGCCAGAGTTCTTTACAAGCAAGAAGAATCAGTGCTTTAAATGTGTGTTTAAATTTTAAAATGTGTTTTCTAAGTACTTCCTTTTTCATCAACCCTCTATTTTACATGGAGATTATGATCTTTGATGTGGAAAGTGAACTGGATGTGGTTTTTAAAGTTAATTTGGTAATAAAAGAACACTTCCTTCTCTGAACAACCCTGTGCTCGGCTGGGGCGGTTCATGTAGGACTATTTTGTATCTTATCAAACTGATTTCTGCAGGGATTCAGCAGAATTGTGTTCCTTTGCTGGTTCACTTGGGTAGATGGTGACCTTGGGCAGTGGTGTGATGACTCCTGTGGACAGCCCATGGTACCAGCCAGAAGAGGATGCCCAAAGAGACCTCAGGATTGGGAGCAGTCACATTATCCCTTGCAGCCTGTCTCTTCTGTGTGTGCAGAAGAGCCTTGCAGCCTTCCTCCCCTTTCTCAAAGGCTTTTCTGGTTCCCTCTTGCTCTGTGAGCTGTCCCAGGGCTTTTCCTACCAGTGCTTGGGAATTCTGCAGTGTGGGTCTACTCCATGTCCTGAGACCACCAAGCAAAACAGCAGGAGATCCAGAAAGATCCATCCACATTGCATCCCCTGGGGGCTTGGCTTTCATTTAGAATCAGCACTGAGCACCAATTTTTGCTTGTGTGCTTTTGTGTGGGTGTAGTCACAAGGGAAAAAGCTCTGCACTCTGCAAATTTGGGTCTTAACCATTCTGAGAAGTTTGTTTTGTGCTGATTTTTTTCTGCTTTAATGCATGGTGGCACTGCACTGCTGATATTGGAGCTGATTGCTGGCTGAAGCCAAGACTTCCTGCAGACAGATCCCACTCCAGCAGTTCTCTGACAAGTGAGTGACAGCCAGGCTGACTGCACAGAGGTCACTTGCACTTTTTGTCCTCCAGTGAGCCCTGGGATTTTTTGGGTTTTCTTATCTTCTTAATGAATTTAGTAGGAAAGTCTCTGCTTCAAAATAAAAGGCTCTGGGGACAGCTCATTGCAGCTTTCCCAAGAGATGTTAGAAAAAAAGAGGGATAGTGACTTTTTACAGAGCTAATAGTGATAGGACAAGCAGAAATGGTTTCAAACCAAAGCAGGAGAGATTTTAATTGGCTTTTTAATTGGTTAGGAATTGGCAATTTAATTGGTTAGGAAGAAGTTCTCTGTGAGGGTGGGAAGGCCCTGGCACAGGGTGCCCAGAGCAGCTGTGGCTGCCCCTGGATCCTTGGCAGTGCCCAAGGCCAGGCTGGATGGGGCTTGGAGCACGCTGGGACAGTGGAAGATGTCCCTGCCATGGCAGGGGTGGTACTGGATGGGCTTTGAAGTCCCAACCCAAACCATTCTGTCATTCTGTGAATGTCTTCTTGAGTGGAGCTGGCATTTGTAATAAAGCATTTTAGGGGCACTGACACCTACCTGCTCCACGATCATATAATCAGGAGGAAAAAGACAGAGTGCAGCTGCTGGTGCTATAAAAGCAATGGCTAATGATGAGTTTTGTCCTTTACTTTAGGGTGTTTTATTGGAATAGGAAGAAAATTCACCAAGGAGGGGCTGTGGAGTGCCCACAGGGTTATGCTAATCACCAATGCCAAAAGAAAAGTGCTAGAAAAGTAATATCTTCTCATGAGTAACAGGAAAAGAGTTGGGTTTTTTTGTTTTTGTTTTTTTTTTCCTGGTGATTCAGTCCACTAATTAGTTTCCAATACTCAGTCCACAGGATTTTTGCAGGAAATAGGTCTTTCTATTTATAAATTGTTGTTCTATCAAGTCACAATTTTTAATTTGTGGCCTTGAGGATTTTCATTTCCTCCTTGTAAGGTGCATTTTAACTAAATCATGTTCCATCAGCCCTGTACAAGCTGCTGCCAAAACTGCTCTTGCTGTCTCAGCCTAGGCCTTTGTGGGGAAGAGGGAAGCTGGGACAGGGCTGAGACCTCTTAATAGAAATGACCAGGAAAAGTGACCTTTTCTCACTTTCTGGCTCTTCTGTCTGCCCTTGGAGCCCTTTGGGCTGAGCTCTGTGGCCAGAACTTGCTGTGGTGGCTTTCCCTCAACTCCTGTTCAATGTGCAGTCAGGAAAATCCATATAATCCAAAGAACTGGCAGGTTCTCCACAACTGATCATAGAGTCAGAGGATATTTTGGGTTGGAAGGGACCCACAAGGATCATCAAAGTCCAGCTTCTTGCCCTGCAAAAAATAGGGTTTGGAATCATGATCTATATTGCAAATCCTTTCCAGCTTTGGGCTGCTGTGGGATTTTCATTTTAACTTCTTGTAAAAAGTGGCAAGCTTTTTTAACCAGTGTTGATGGTGTAAGTACAAAAACTCAGAGGATATTTCTTCAAAGATCTCATTTTGACTTAAAAAACACAGCCAGCTTCTGCGTCATTCCTCCATATGTTTTTTCTTGATACAAGAAACTTGTGATGAAAGTGAAGAGACTTGCATTTTTTCTCTGGCACTGCTTGCTGTGTTTCAAAATCATGTTCAGTATTTGCACACTCAAAATGGGCTCTTTCTGTTCATTCATACTTTTTCTTGGAGGTTATTAAGGGTAATAAAGGACAGAGCAATGCCTTTCTGAAAGCTAGGTGCACTGTGGGAGTGTTTGAAGTGCTTGTTCATGTTCCTACATGTTACTTGCCCAGGAGAAGCAGGTGAGGATTAATGTGCATTACTCAGGGCATCTGCCTGGCTGAACACATCTAATTCACAGAATCACAGCCTGGTTTGGGTTAGAAGGGACCTTACATCTCATCTTATTCCACCACTGTGGCATTCACATTCTCTGAACAGAGAGAGACATAATTCTCTCTTTCAGGTTTTTCCTGGAGAAGCAAAGAGATCAAAACAATTCTTATCTCATTTACTGCTCCTGTGTTTTGGAACGTGTGGAATGTGTTGGAAGATTATTTACCTGAAGGAATTTGCTTGATTGGATTCTGGTGTTAGTGTTTTGTTTTCTTCACCAATCTCTGCAAACTGTGTCCTGACAGGCAGTCAGAAGGCAGTCAGGAGATTTTGTTGAGTGCTTATGCAGTTTCAGTTTAGATGTAGTGTAATACAGAATAATGTAGTATAATAAAGTAATTAATTAGCCTTCTGATATATGGAGTCCTCCTCATCATTCCTCCTGCCTGTGGGGTGGAAATTGCACCGATACACCCCCTGCCATGGGGACACCTTCCACCATCCCAGGCTGCTCCAAGCCCTGTCTGGCCTGGCCTTGGACACTGCCAGGGATGGGGCAGCCACAGCTCCTCTGGAAAACAAGAGAAGTCCTTAATCTGAATGCTGAGCCACATCCTTGGTATTTCCCAGGACTTGGGATGCTGATTCAGAGTTTTCTGAAGCCACTTGCACAGCTATGGAGATCTCAATGTAAATCTTCCTGGCTCTGTTGAAGGGGACCAGCAGAGCATTCTGGCTCAGCAGCCTTTGGCTGGTGAGTGTTGCTGTTGCTTCACTTGCAGAGCCCTTGGAAATAAAACCCCCATGTGACAGACTGAGCAGGGAGAGTGCAGCAAGAGAAATGCAAGAGGGGGTTTCTATAGGCATCAAGTGATGGCCCTTTGAAAGGTGATGGCTGTCCAGAGGATGGAGCCGGGGTCTTGCCAGTGGTGCCAAGCAATGACACAAGAGGAAACGGGCAGGAACTGATGCCCAGGGAGTTCCATATCATCATGAGGAAGAACTTCTCTGTGCAGTGACTGAGCCCTGAACAGGCTGCCTAGAGAGGCTGTGGAGTCATCCTCACTGGAGCTATTCCAGACCCTCAGAACAATCCTGTGCCCTGTGCTCTGGGATGACCCTCCTGGAGCAGGGAGGTGGCACCAGATGACCCCCTTGGTGCCTTTCAACCTGGCCCATTCTGTGATGCTGGGAATGTCTGGCCCTGCTTCCCATATTTCCCAGGAAATACAAGGGTAGCTGCAGATGTTACTGTCGTGGAGGAATTACAGCTGTGCTTCACTGCCATTGCTCTAAACAGCAAACAAATAAGCAGTAATCAGTAAATAAGCCCATAACATTTTCCCCCAGACACTGTCCTCAGATGGCCTGTTTGTGCTAATCCTCCTCAGCACTGAATCACATGCCAGGCAAAAACCCCCCAAACCTCTGAGTGAGAGAATTTAAACTCACTGTCTGGGAGAAAACTCCCCCCAGGGCTGGTTTGTAGCTTGTACCAAACAACCCCAGGCCCTGGGCTGGATGCTGAGGCTGTGGCTGCGTTTGGAATCTGCTGCTAATTCATAAACATCACAAGCAGTTGATTTCAGCTGAACCCCTTGATTTAATTACACTCTTGTATACAATAGGGACCTTGTGTTTTCCTATATGTAATGAATATTAAGCTGATAGCCCTGTAATTTCCTGTGCCAGGCTTGCTCTCATTTTTTGCATATTGATACCACATTTGGTTTGTTATTTTCCAATTTTCCAGTCTTCTAGACTCGTGCTCAGTGAGTTCTCCATAGTAATTGCTGTTGGCACACACATTTCCTTCCTCAAATCTGCTCTAACACACTGCAACAAATTTTGTCTCATCCTAGAGATTTGCTTGGGTTTCAATTTCTCTTATTTATTCATTGTCTTGAACTCGGCAGCATTGGAAGCATGCAGGACTCTGGATATAATTTCATATTCCACAGTTTTAATTTCCTCCTTTATCCTAGGCATCCCCTCTTCCCCCCCAACATGAGAACGTGGATGGTTTTTATCTGACCCTGTGACTTTCTGCTGTTCATAAGCCACTTTCCAGTTCTGCTTCCTCAGAAACTCCTATCCCAATCTGAACACTAAAATGGATTTAAATGTGACAGGATCAAAACTAATGCTGACAGTTTTCAGTTTTCTTGGCCTCTTGGTGCGTTTGGTGTTTGTCCAGCTTATTCTCCTTGTCTTTGAGATGCTCATCTGGGTGTGCCCTACCTTGCCTTTGAGGGGAATAAATCTCTTTTTTGGGTGTGATTTGGGCATTGGAAGGGTGTGGGATGAGGACAATGTATTTGGGGCTGCTTTTGTAGAACTTGTGTGGAATTAACCCAAAAAAGAAGTAGACAACTTATTTGGGCTTTTATTTGGGCTAGAAAAAAGTGTTAATCATGCAAGATATGTCAGCTGAGCATCTACAAAAGGCAGCCCCAGGGTACTGCACTGGAGTGCTGGGGAGAAATGCTGGACCCTGGGAGGGAGAGGGCTTGATGCCTTTGACTGTCACTGTTCTGAGAAATTAAGCAACTTAGGAGGAAAAAGAAACAAAAAGAGACAAAAAGAAGGGGAAAGAAAGAAACACATTAACTGAATTGTCTCCATTTCCCAAGGGTCTGTGTGAAAATCAGCCTTCTGAAATGTGCCCTAAGGAAGGCACCCACTTCCTGAAACCCTCGAGCTTATGTGTTCACAAAACAGTCAGCTGGGCTGTTTCTGTGGAAGTGGCTGAGAAGCCAGCCAGAAGCCCTGGCTTCTCAGGCTTTTGGGCCCTTTCCCACCTCTCACTGCTCGTGACACTCATGTCCTGAAGAAGCAGCTCCATCCTGGCACCTGGCACCCCTCGGATGGCCACGGCATGAGGTGAGGTGCTCTTTTGCTGTGAGCTCATGGCACTGTTTGCCATCCTGGATTTAATTTCCCTGGCTGCAAAAAGGAAAGCCAGATGCCCTCTCTGTATTTCTTTGTGATTTCTTTCCAAGAATATTTACTGAGAAGAGTAATCCCATGGTGAATAATCATCTTTGCTGGAGCAAACAGCAAGAAGAGGTGTGCCCAAATCCCAAACCTGGCCTTCACCCATCACACCCCTGACTGTACAGGTAGAGGGGAGCTGGCAGTGCTTACCCCAGGTAAGCACCTACCATTTGAATAAGTATTTACCAGTCTTGCTGACTCATTTTTGAATGTGAAGTTGTATGAAGGCCAGGTTCTTCCTCAGGATTTAGCATATAGTGAGTTTTAGTTATATTTATATATATATATATGTATGTATGTATG